>JAVXUP010004960.1:0-23980 GCA_033070095.1 Escallonia herrerae | reverse complement strand
AAGATGTTCCTTACATGCAAGACTCATAAAACTAGTGAAGCAACCAATAGGCTCAGTCCACAATGAAAACTTTGCCATGTCTTTGAAGAAATTAAATAGGTTCAATACACTATTCTGATGGATCATACGAAAACTCTGGTAATACGTACCTTGTAATTAACCTGCTTATCTAAAAAACTCGGTTTGTATAGCAGACAACCGAGAAAGACATTGAAGAATAATCTCTCATAAGGAAAGACAAGGTTTATTTAGTAATGCCTGAGCTGCTAGCCGGCCTTTGACAGCTCTTTCTGCAGATAGCACTTGGCAGCATGTTAACAGTTAGAAGTACATAGTGGCGCTCTACAACTTTCCTAAGCTGGTTAATGTTCAAAACTTTGTCATTACGGTAATATCACTTCTGGACCTTGAGAAGGAAAAAAAAGGTCCACTTCCTATTTCTCAAATCTTCTTGGTCAGCGGCACCAACTTCGGCAACTCTGTCAACACTGAACCACCATCAGCTAGCTGTAAGTAGCAACACCAAACATGATAACCATCTCAACACTTGCAACGGTGCAACGGGACTGCCCTTAGAAGCACCTCACTACGCTTGATCTACAACACAAAAGTGAAAAATTCAATACAAGAATTTCATGCAGAACACACAGTCCTTTGCAAATCAATCTAGAGTCTTATTGTCTGACCATATGTCACATTATCAGGTTTTTTTCTTAATAAGTTCAAAATTTATAACAAGAGTGACAGAGGGGGAAACCCGTGTACACAAAAGGCGTAGTGGCGTACAATATCGGCCAACTATACAATGATTCAATCTGTCCATTAATCCTAAACCGGCATCATGAAACAGGCCCATCCTCCACCCAGAAAGCTAGAGTAGGAAAAAAGGAGTCCCTAGTAGAAACTACCTATGTCTCTACACCTTCGAAAGATATGACTTCTTTCCTTCATAAGCACCAGAACAAGCACAGCAGAATCAAATCGCAGAACTTCACTGTCCGCCTTCTGTTCTTGTACAAGGACCATGCCCTCAACAATCACCAGCAAGTCACATTATTTGGTAATAAGCAGCCAGTGTTGTATCATTTTCTTTTACTGGAAACTAAGAGTTCAGGTTGATTTGAAATTTCTGAGTGAGTGAGAGAAGAAAAGGAGGCATAAGTTATGGAAGGTCAGGTTAAGTTACTCAACAACTGTAGGTGGTTCCTTTTTATTTCACTATGCTTAACCCTTCAGTCTTGGTGAATGAAAGGGCAAGACCTATTCACCTTATTGCAGTGGTATACAGTCCTAACAATTCATATTGTCTTTGCACTTTGCCCCAAAGTACCTTAATCAACCGTTACGCTGTCATCTAGATTTTGGATCCGAATTCAACATTTATTTGGCCTCATTCTTTACAAAGTTCCCCGCAGCTACACTTTCAAAATCCAGCCAATTCAAACCATTTCCGTTTCACCTGGTCACCAATTCCACAATTTGGTCATTTCACTTGCTAGAAAGTGTTTGCATAGTTAGCTTGAAAATAATGTAAGTACTGAGTATAAAGTTATATGGCAAGAATTTTTCTATTAAAAATGCTGGTTAATTGCTGGCTGAGACAATAATGCATGGGCACGTTGAACTAACTAATCAGGAAAGGGAGAATTGGGGGAAGGTTCTTTTCATTCCGGGAAAAGCTAAATAATTAAGATCAATTTGAGCTCTATCTCCCCCTCATTTTGCTCTAGGAGAGTGGTGTTTTATTTGGATCTATATTTAAGGGTTCAGGGACTTTCTGAGTGCTAAAAAAACTCTCTGCAGTTTTCAATTGAGGAGCCTAAGAAAATTTTTAGTAGGCGATCACCTTTTCAGGTTGGTGCTGAATTGCTATGATTATCAAAATTCGTTGTGCAGAAAAAAACCTTTCTCTAATATAGTTCCATTTTTTCCTCGACGCATATACAAATTCTAATCTGCTTAGGGGGGAAATAGTAGATAATGGATACCATCTTAGACTAAAATATCAAAAGTAATCTCTTGCTTGCGGAGTTGAATCCAAGGCAAATCGAAAGACATGGCAGACTTAATCTAGATCCACATAGATTACCCTTGTTTGCAACAGGCAAAACAGACTAAACCAAAATCTCTATGAGCACAACTCACTAGACTTAGTCCCAAAGTCAACCCCTAGTTTCCCTTTGGATACCACTTAGCACACCTTACCTCAAACAAACCCGACAGCTTCAGGGCGTCCTCGTAAACCAAGAGCGGCAATATTCAGCGTATGACCTCATAACCCTATGCACAAGATAATGGCCAGTCCTCTTTTTCATAGGTGCAAGTTTTTACTCACAAGAAACTAGCTTTCCTGAATTAGCTGACTAAAGTGTCATTGTCCACAAATTCTACATGTATAACTAAGCATTGAACTTAAGCCTATGAACAGATCTGCAAACCACTCCTACCGATCTTCAGCTTGCCCAACTCATATCAGGAACAAAAAGCTCCAAGTTCAAGCCATGAAAATAGCAGCTAGATGCCTTACAGCTGAACAATGCAAGATGGATAAAACGAACATATCTTTCATTTGCCTATAATGTACAAATCTTGAATGCTGCCCTTCTTTATCATAGGCCTAGCTACCAAAGAGTAAAGAATACAATCATGTATTAAAGTTTTGTCTAACCATTAGTCTCCACAAGCTCTTCCGTCAACACCTGGACATTGCACACAAAATTTACCACACTGACTCAACCATCACCGAGGAATCAATCCTAGGTGCTTAGGGTTAGCCGATTGACTCAATTAACACTAATTTGTTCTAGGATACATGTGCATGCGTGAGCAATGCGTAATATTTCATGTGTTCAGGATCACTTTCAAGTATCCCTCACAATTTGTCATATTAAGCAACAAACTCTAATTAGTCCATTTATTGCTCATGCGAATCGTAATTCAACCCCTATAACATTGACTCTTCCTCTCCTAAACACTCAGTAAAATTAACATCGCCAGATAATGTAATCATATATAAGATTGTCAAAGGTATGGTCGATCGATGATACGTAAATACACATTACAGGAGAATAAACCTGCACTAGAGAATGCCACACAATTGCATGCAAACGACGACGAGTAAAAAGCAAGGAATCACACCCATGGAAACGCTTTGAGCGTCGCTTTAAAGTGGAACACACTCGATTTGATGAACAGTTGCACACTAACATAAAATTTCTTTCAGATGCAGAGGTAAAATATTTCCCTGGGGAAAAGGAACCTGTTTAACGCGGGTAGACATGTCAATCGAATCAACAAATTGCTTCAGAAAGCAGCTACCATGGCCGACTTTGGTTCCCCGCCCATTTTGTAAGGACCCAGACGGGATGCATCGGCGTAGCATTTTTAGCGTCATTCGAAGAGGCAAAATTGAAAAACTATCCGCAAATGTCTCCATAAAGGGCGGGAGAAAAGATTCCAAGGACGCCTTTAGGTCACTAAATTCATTACGGCTCTCCCTGTTACATCTCGTGTAAACCTTGAATGCTGTTTTATACCGGATATGTTATGATCAAAATCGTGACCTTTGAGAAGTTTGCTTGCCTTGAAACGTACGAGCATTTTGTAAATAAGATTTTCATTTATAGAAATGGATAAACTTTATGGAATTGTTGAGTATGGGATGACATTTTTTGTAATACAAGACAAATGTTAGTGTTTTAGCGTTACAACTTGAATATTGCTATCCATCTTGAGCGATGGTTGATTCGTGTTATATGTTGGGTCATAAACTTTCCTTTAGCAAATCCACCCAAATTTAAGCCTAGTTTAAGAGATAATATTTGTTACAATCACATCCTAGTGATGACATGTTATTACTATCTAATGAATAATGCTAAGATACCAAATAGACATACTCATCACCCTCCATAACCATAATCCTAGAATGCCATATGGGAATCCTCGTCACCTTCCGTTACCAAAATTGTACGAGAGAAATGCAAAAAGCTCGACAACCGCAACAATCACGTCACCAGAATTGAATTGCAGAGACACAAGACTTCGACTGCTATGGTTATCATGAACCGTAGAACGAACGATTGTGGATTTGGCCATCACAAGCCAAACCAATGGTTACTTACTTCAATGGCAACACCCACCGGTCTGCCAAATCTACTTGATTATGAGATAGGACCTACGTGACTACACCACTAAATCCTTATATCTCCGCGACTTATACCTTACAAACATAAACATGGCTCAATATCGCCACATTCAATTTTTTGCTCATTGGGAAAGGTGGAGGGTTTGACTGTAAAAGGAGTGGAGCAATTGGTGGTTCTTATTGACACGGCACAGCGTGGTGATTTGGATATTGACGAGAATGCTCAGTTGAATTATGATGGTGCGGTCCTAATGAATTTTTTCATGAAATTTAGTTTAAGAATATTTTCTTTAGATAGTAAACTTATCTTTACTATAGATAAAAGGAAAACTCATTTTAGTGTTACATAACACTCTATAATCTGGAAACTTTGCATCATATATATTTTTTGAAAAATGACACAATATAAAGTTCGAATAGTAAATAAATACTTACGAATATACATTTGGTTTATATAATTCACAATTCATTTTACCGATTGCGATAACAAATTCTTATATGTGATACTTAATTATTTTTATTAATGATTTTGTTTTTCCACGTGCATTCATTTTAATTTATATAATCGAATAAAAGTACCGGATTACATACATTCAAGGACACACTAAAGTCAAACCAGTTTCCCATCTTTCCCCCTCGCTTATATCACTATCTTTAGTTCAAATACACTCCCACCAATACTCTCACACATACATTCTCTGCACATACACGCACTCTCTCTTCCCCGCTCTCTCGCGTAAGGCAACAGTTGCTTTGCTTTTTCATCCATGGCGGATCATTTTGGGCCTGAAAATGATCCCTTCCAGTTATCTTTCCCTAATCAACTCAAAAGCCTCGCCCACGATGACACTGGGCTGAGCTGCGATGTCAAACTCGACCAAAATTTGCTGATCGACTCAGACCAACTCTCCATCGGGCCCATGATCGGCGAAGGATCTTACTCTATTGTCTTCCAAGGGCTGTAAGTGACATTCTCACTTCAAAACGTCTTGCTAGTTCATTTGTTGCTCATTAATTCTAATTTCTTCCAGAATTCTGTACATTATACTGCCTCTAATGTTGTTATTCTGATTTATGGGATATAGGGTTTTATTTTGAACAGTTCTCGAGACATCATTTTCCTTTGATTTTGGTTTCTGGGGTGCATTTATCTCGTACGATTATGTGCCACCCCTTCATATTTGTTTTACTGGAACCATTTTGTCGCTAGAGGGTGCATTTCGCAACAAATTTTAGCTTTTAGCGACAGAGATTGCAGAATCAGCACATCTAGTGTTTTTCTTCTTTGAAACTTAGGTATTGATTAGGTTGACTGGTATTAGATTTTGTTATTAAGAGGAAGGGTGTGTTTGATAACCCAATTCAGCACTTAAAATTGAAAACTTTCAATGACTTAAAATTAAGTGCGTTTGATGACCAACTTTTTCTACCACTTAAAGTAATAAGTGACAAGTCAATTAAAGGCCAATATTTTAAGTCACTCATAGTTGACTTATCACTGAAAACGCTCAATAGTAAGTCATTAAAACATTTAACCCATAAATGACTAATTTGACCTCAATAGCTCGTTGTTTACCTCCTCTTCTTCCCGATTGTTTCACTGTCTAATCTTCTTCCTCCAGATTAAGCCGAAGCAGCAATCTTTTCTCGCGTACTCACCAACCACAATTGTAGCTGCATGACTTCTTTGTTTTCTCATGGTGCTTATTATATGGGTATTGCTTAATTTGTGGATGTAATTAAGATTTTCTTAATGCTTATCACTTAATTTTAAGTGAGATGATTAAAAGGTAACATAATTTTACATAAAAAGAATAATTACCACAATGATGGCGTCTCAATTAATTTATTAGCAACACCGCTGCTACCACACTACAATCACCACCACGATTCCCAAGACCTAGCCACTACCACTACTATCACCACCACAAGGAAACGCCACCTCCACCACATCATTATCACCGTCACCACGTCCGTGTCCGTAAAAAATATCTAAATATTCACCATGCTACAACCACTATCGTAACTGCCATATCGTTGCAGGTCGCTAACACCACAATTATCAATACCACTTATTCACACATCATCACCGTCACCATTGATACTTTTTCGCTGCTGCTACCGCCACCACCGACACAATTTTGCCCGAAAAAAGTTATAAAGTACATATATAAATGCATAATTTTGGCAAAATAGATAAATTTGTAAATGGAACAATTTTCAGACATTTGCTTTTGGTTTACCAAACAGGTTGACTTATTTTTCAGTAAAAATTCAGTTGCTTAAAGTTTTCAGTTTTATAAATTAAGCGCTTAACGTTTTCAGTACTTAAATTTCAGTTTTATCAAACAGCCCCGAAGTTTTGCGTCATGGAGTTGCCAAAAGAAGAATAGGTGAGTTTGTAGTATGAGGGGATGAGGGGCCGTTTAGTTAATTTTCTCGCCATCCTGAGTAATTTACAAGTGAATGATGGGCTTTAAAATGCGCAAGTAGTAATCGTCAGCACACATAAGTGTAATGTATCAGTCGTGTGGCATACACAATCTAGAGTTGATTATGCGTTGAGAATAAACGCATAAACGGCATGCTTTGTACAACTTAGCATTAATGACACAGAGAACTGAAACACATAAGAAGCATTTTATGTTCACCTCGGTTATTGATTTGATATACTAAGTAGCAAGAGGTCCAAGCACGTGTTTATGAATATGTTGCACAAGACGGTCAAAGAGAAACAAACCTAGTCACTCAAGGAATATAATCTGAAATATAATGGCGATCACAACTATCTTATTGAGATCTACACAGTTACACGTCATAACTTTTCTTCTTGTATTTTATTTTAAGAATTATACTTCAACTTTAATGGACTGATGGAGCGAAGAGCTCGTGCTTTAAAATCACTGCATATGCAGAGTAAATACCAATGACATTTCAGAGCTAAATTCAGCAGGACCAGAACGAGTAAGTCATAATTGTGGCCCAAGCGTGCCTTAAACATGTAAGTGTAAAAATGTGCAATCTCAATCTAAAAGCCACCTTTAAAGCTCATTGCATTGTCGATCAACTTTGTATCAAGCGAAGTGAAGGATCCCATCCTTGTAGTGGCAATTTATGTAAGGCCAGTACGTAAAAGGGGTGTACTTGAAGGTGGAGACGCCATTATAATGTACTTGTGAAAATAAGTTGGTCAGGTCAGAACAATGCCTTTCTATGAACAATATATTTTTTGACATTTTAAGGGAGACATTAATGGTACTTGTTTGTTGATGAGAGAGGTTCAGATGGAACAACAGGAGCCAATGTAAATGTAAGCTAGACATTGCTCAATATGTTCAAGGTAAAAGTTTATGGATTAGCATGGGAAAAGTAATTGATAAGATGTTCACTGAAAACCAGGCAATAGCTACTAACAAGGGATAAAAAGTAGAGACTGCTAAATATGCTGAAATTAATTGTTCATTTAACCTGGATTGGTGATCCATTAGAATGCCAAGAAATGGACGTCACATTTACCAGTGATATTCAGTTAAGATGAATGCTTGTGCGAAGTTGTTATGGGATGTGCACCTCTTAAATTAGATGGAGAATCTTATAGCATTTGGTGATGAAGTAGTTCAAGCCTTACTGAACTTAATCTTTTGCAAGTTCATATACAAATTATACAACCTGTCACAAAATCCAGTAGATAAAAACTTGCAATGTTTCTGGATGACTACAAAACAACTGATGATGAATCAGATGGTATGTACTTGTAATTTACCAATGCAAGCTCTAATTAAGAACAGTATACAGGAACTTTTGTAAGATGGTTTTCATATTTCAATTGACCCACTAACTAAGTTGTGAGTTGTGATTTGGTTTTGGTTTAAGGCTTTAAACATTGAGGATGAACTCCAAACAGCATGTCGAGTGGAGAGCTCACAAGGCTAAAGATTTTACTGTTAAATTTTATCCCACGATTGGGAACTCATATTCTCAAAACAATCTGGAGGAAGATACGGTGATATGATCACAACTACTCGTGAATAAGGTTTAGATGAATTCATATAAATTTCTCTTAACCCCAATCGATAGGAAGGGACGTCCCAGGATACATAAAAGCCATTGTCACATTAGGCACTCCTGTGCTTGAACAAATCAAGAAGATGAGGGCATGTGTGCATACAAACTTATTCATTCCTGTGTAAGAACTCTTTCCAATGTGAGTATTTGTATTCTTTCAAATTAGTATGAGTCAAATACAGCAAGTTCGCCATTTTAGGCAGAAAATCTCAATATCAAATATGTGCTAAATGCACCGTATATGTCTATCTGATCTTAAGGTGGCCTGTCTATGCTATATAACTATAAGAAATATACTAATGGAAAAGCAGAGACTTCGATCAGAAAGGGGGCATAAAACAGGCCTTATTCATGTCTCCTTGCTTCTCTCGTGTAATTATCATTTGCACTCTAGAGTTACTAGTCCAAACTAATTTTAAGCATATATGTCGGCCATGTCAATAGTTTTGCAAAATAGCAAGTTTGGATTTTCGTTAATTGTCATGCGTATGATTATGTATGTCAGCATGACTCGTGGTACCATCGATGATAATTACCTGCTAAGTATGCAACACGGGTGAACACTAAATAATGCTTTTCCAGGTATAAATCCATACCTGTTGCCATAAAAGTAATACAATCGGACAAATCATCAGCTGTGGGTCCTGAAGGCAAAGAGAAATTTGAGAGGGAGATTACACTGTTGTCAAGGGTGACTCATGATAATATTGTGAAGGTATGCTTTGTGCCAGTTAGAGGACTTCCTTAAAGATGTCGTGATATAACTCATGAAGGCTGTCAACCTTGGTTTCCCTGATTGTGTATGCATATTTGCAGTTTTCCTTTGCAATTTTTTTATCATTCCCTTCCATTTTGTTACTAGGCACTTAATAGACAGGTCCATAAAACAATTATCAAATTCTCTAAGTCATTGATTTTTAATACAAGTTGGTCTTTCAGATATCTGGAATACAATGTTTTTAGTTGTAGAGAGAATGCAATCTACTAGCAGTTCAAAATTTTGAACAGGACATATTATCTAACTGGTGCCAGTAATAGTGGTTGAGTTCACACTATGTGAGCAGTATATAACAATTATTTACTTAACAGACTCGATTTGAACCGAGCTTCTCCTTGTTAGCGTATTAACTAGACGTATCTGCTGCTTATCTTGTTTACCTCTCCTACAAGGCCATCAAGCATACTAATATGTTATTAACTTTGTGAAAGGACATTTGCACATTTTGCCCTAGAAAGACTAACACACAGCTTGTAACACTTGGTTCTATTTTCTGATGTACATATAGATATATATTTATGGGGAAATGTGCTGACACACTGGAAGATGCGAGGCATTTATCATCAGAAGTTTGTATAATTACTTGTTAAAATAGACCAATGGGATTCACTGTTTTGAAAGTATGCTTGATTAGAAAGTCAATACACACAAATCAGTAAGTGCTTAGTCTGATATATTATTTGCTCTAGTTTTTGCCAGCCGTGTTATAGTGCTCATTGCTCAGGTTTAGTATGACCTACTTATACTTTAATTGTTTGAATTGGTGACTGCTACGGTTCTTCTCTCTTCAGGTTAGCTTACATAAAGTACCAGAGACGAATGCGACCATCTTTGCTTTTACTTCCCTTTAAGTTACTGATATCACTGCAATGTAAATGTATATTTCTTGCAATTGGCCTCCTTACCTTGCTTCCAATCCCTGCTCACGATATCTACTCCCCATTATCGCTAAAAGGTGAAATTGTGCTACTAATACACCTCTTCGACAAATGGTATGTGCTGGATTTTGCTCTTTTCTTTTGGTTTCTACTTCCCGTGTTAATTGGCGGTGATTATTACGCTCTTGAATCGCTAAAAAACAATTACAAACTACACAAAAGCTTACACTTCTGAGGAGCTGTCATAGTAGGATATGACTGGTCAACTTCTTAATGACTTGATTATGAGAATAAGGCTTCTATAGATCTGTGGGTATAGTGAAGTTGTAGTGCTAATAGATACAAGTAACGTACTTGCATCTCATTACTTCTACCAAAAACTTGGCATCTGGTACATGTATTGTGATAAAGAATCTGTGTCCCTCGTTAGTTGCTGAGATGAGCTGTTTTATCTAAGCAGTTTATTGGCGCCTCTATGGAACCGATCATGATGATAGTTACGGAGCTCATGGAAGGTGGTACGCTTCAGAAGTTCTTGTGGAATATCCGTCCACATTGTCCAGATCTTATGCTCTCACTTAGTTTTGCACTGGGAATCTCTAGAGCAATGGAATATTTGCACGCAAAGGGCATCATTCACCGCGATTTAAAACCCAGTAATCCCTGTACTTTCATCTCCACTCTGTTTTTATCTTATATACTTTCTAAATCATGATAAATCCTGGCCGCCATATCTTTTTATCGACATCGGAAGAGGCACACTTGCACTTCCAGTATAAGAATCCCTCGAACTGGTTGACACGCACGTATCCTGACCTTCAAGATGTGAGTTAAACTAGCTATAGTATCCAGATAAATAAATTTAAGGACAAAGTAATGCTCTAATATGTTAAAAGCCGTAGGGGTTAAGCGATCTATTGTTTAGTCCAGGGAATGGGCTCATGACGTCTTCAAGCAAAATTGAGCCAGTTTCGAACATACCATGTATTCTCTTGCGAGTTTTAGATTGTTTAGGATTATCTGAGACTGGTGATTTCAAAGATCCTATTGACAAAGGCTTTACATTTGCATTGAAGGCAATCTTCTGCTCAACAAGGACAAGAATAAGATCAAGGTAGCTGACTTCGGGTTAGCTAGGGAGGAGACGGGGGGTGAAATGACTACCGAGGCTGGTACGTACCGGTGGATGGCTCCCGAGGTACTCCTCCCGCTGTCCCAGAAACGTATATGTTCCTGAAATCTCATTATAATCCTTACACTGTACAAAAATCAGTTGTTCATCATAGACCCAATTCAAACGGGAGTGAAGAAGCACTACGATCACAAGGTGGATGTCTATAGCTTCTCAATGGTTATATGGGAGTTGCTCACAAACATTACTCCATTCTAGGTGAGAAACAACATGATGGTGGCATATGCTGCAGTTAAAGTAAGTCCATGCACAATTATTTAGTAAAAGTCATCCATCGTGCTGTCTACCACTATCATAAGCTTGTACTTCCATGACATCCCAAACCCTATCCTTGAGCTGTCCATTATACCAGTCGAGTATAGTGGTACGCGCATACTGAGCCTTGTTGAACTTTGCGTTGGATTGCACATTTCAGAACCAAAGACCTAGCATAGATGACATTCCAAAGGACATTGTCCCCCTCCTTGAGTCCTGTTGGGCAGAGGAACCAGCAGACCGATCAGAATTCATGCAAATCACAGAATGCCTGGCAAGTTTCCTACGCAATATGTGCACGTCACAGACCACGCCACCGAAGGTCTTCGAGATAGAACAACTTGAAAGCGATGCAGCTGAAAATTCTCCAGGAACTGATCACCTGATGACGGTCAAGTCTGATGTGAACAATAAGAACAGGAGTTTTTGCAGCAGCCTGTTGAGTTGGTTCCATCGCTGTCTCTGAGGACTATCCTTAAATTGGGATTTTTGTAATTACAGCGTCACGAGAAACAATGTACAGAGAGTGCTAAAGGAACCCATATAGAAATCGAGAATACACGATGAATGGGGAGACATAAAGCCCAATATCAGTTCCTTCATTCACAAAAAAACTGTAGTTCCAATCCATGCCCTTACCAAGGTATCTTTTCTTCACAATAACAACTGCACTTAGGAAGAAGAATAACTCTGAAGAGTTTCCAAGGGAAGGATACTTGTCTGGGCGACCCCTATTATTAGCTTTTATTAAGCATGATAACATTGTTGAGCCATTCTTTAAGAGTTTAAGCTTTTAGAACAGATGGTAACTTAACATGGTATCAGAGTTCTGGCCGCTTGGATATTTGGTTCCCTTTATAATAATGCAATTTGCATTCTGATTATTTGTGCACTTGATGGTGGTGTATCTTGATTTGTCTCTCCACGTGCAATTGGGGGCTTGCACGTGAGGGAGAGTATTAAGCATGATAACATTGTTAGGCCCATTCTCTAAGAGCTTAAATTTTTAGAACAGATGGTAACTTAACAGTTTTCAAATGATTTTTTGGTGAAAGTTCCTTTTGTTACCAATGAGCGCAAACAGGTACGGTCTACAATGGACAATACCCCATTTTGGTCCTCTCTGAAGGATTTTGGTTCATTCATGAACTCATTTTGGTGAATAGAATCTTCAAAAGGATAAGAGAAACGAAAGCTACAAACAAAGAAGGGAAGTACATCTACATATGCGCTCTACACTAGAAAGGAAAGAATAGCGCAAGTGTGAAACTATGGAGTAGGAGAATATTAGCTCCCAACCTGAAACTAAGTACGTTCTCCTCCGTTCTATTAGAATTTTTCTTTGAATTTTTGCAAATTTATGTGATAAATTTAGTACTCACAGATATTAATTTGCTCATTATTTTTACTTTAACTTTTGACAAATAATACTTGTTTTATCCATCGTTGCTATTTCAATTTAATTCGGTGTTAACACGTAAAAAAGTTCTACCTTATGCTTAATGAAAAATTAAGATAAAAATCCAATAAAACAAAAAGATTAAAGCAGCAAAACATCTATACTATTATTAAGTCAGATTACTCTTATTCTGAAGTTTGTTTAAGCTTCTATGCATATCCTAGTTTTTTTATCTTTATTATAAGGGTTTGTTTGAAAATCATTTGGTTTTTAGTTTTTTCTCCAGTTTCATAAACTAGAAAAAAAACGTGTCTGACACATTTTTTTTTTCAATTTTTAAAATATGACTGTTTTGTAAAACTCTCATTTTAAAGTTTTGCGTTTTATTTTGAGATCACCACCCCCCCCCCCCACTGCCACAGCCATCGGCCACTGCCCGCCGTCGGCCGTTGCCACAAGTCGTCGCCACGCCCCACCATTGTTACCGTAACCACCACCAAAGCAAAAATAAAAAACTGAATAATTAAACACCTATTTATTTTTGTAAAAAATAAAAAGTAAACTGATTGTGATTTTGTTTTTGTTTTTTAAAACAAAAAATCAAAATTGTAAGTGATTTCAAACGCTACCTTAGTCAAGGTCATAGTCTGAAAAACATTTATTATCTCATCAACAAACTTTTTTACAGTACCCCACCCCTTTTCCTTTTTGCTTTCGAATGTCATTTCTTTTAACTGTATTATAATTATAGCAAAAAGGAAAAGGGATATATATATATATATATATATATATATATATAT
The DNA here is from genome assembly GCA_033070095.1 of Escallonia herrerae. Taxonomy (NCBI): domain Eukaryota; kingdom Viridiplantae; phylum Streptophyta; class Magnoliopsida; order Escalloniales; family Escalloniaceae; genus Escallonia; species Escallonia herrerae. Next base: position 10,469 of record JAVXUP010004960.1, on the reverse strand, counting down.
ATATATATATATATATATATATATATATATATATAGGGGGCCGATCCACACTCACCGGTGGAGAAATTGTTATTTCTCCACCGAACCGCTGCAAAGAGCAACGGTTGCAGGGAAAGGAAAAAAACCCAACCGCAACAAAGTGTTGCGGTTGGGAATTATTTGCCAAAAAACCCAACCGCAACACTTTGTTGCGGTTGTTGCATTTTTTTCAAAAAAAAAAGGACATATATATTATAATAATAAAAAAAGGACATATATATTATAATAATAATAAAAAGGACAATGGAAGGACAATGGAGAAAACCCAACCGCCACACTTAGTGGCGGTTGGTATCATTGCAAAAAAAAAAATTCTGTCGCTAAAGGTGAAAACTTAATTAGTAGTTTTTCACGAATTTATAAAAAATAGCTAGAGCTAGATTTTGCCAAATTACAAAAAAGAGACCATATTTATTTTTAAAAGATCTATATCAGGAAAAAATTTCAGATTTTTCTAAAAACTGAAAAGGGGTTAACAGAAACGGGGAACCTTGTAACTTTGCAGTATAATTTAAAATATCAAGCTAGCGCGATTTCGTGCGAAACTTTTATGAGAACCCTAGGATGTTAGGAAGTTCCATTTTTCAGGATTTCGGGCCATTCCGAAGTCGTTAGCTAATTGTTTGGACGAACGGGCTAATTTTTTTAGGTCCATTTCCCAAAAAATTGCACCGTTCGGCCAAAAAATTAGCTAACAATTTGAGAATGCCCCAAAATCTTGGAAAATGGAACTTCCCAACATCCTAGGGTTCTCATAAAAGTTTCGCGCTAGCTTGATATTTTAAATTATACTGCAAAGTTACAAGGTTCCCCGTTTCAGTTAACCCCTTTCCAGTTTTTGGAAAAATCTGAAAATTTTCCCTGATATAGATCTTTTAAAAATAACTATGATCTCTTTTTTGCAATTTGGCAAAATCTAGCTCTAGCTATTTTTTATAAATTCGTGAAAAACTGCTAATTAAGTTTTCACCTTTAGCGACCAAAATTTTTTTTTTTTTTGCAATAATACCAACCGCCACTAAGTGTGGCGGTTGGGGTTTTCTCCATGTCCTTTTTATTATTATTATAATATATATGTCCTTTTTTTTGAAAAAAATGCAACAACCGCAACAAAGTATTGCCAAAAAATTAGCTAACAATTTCAGAATGGCCCAAAATCCTGGAAAATGGAACTTCCCAACATCCTAGGGTTCTCATAAAAGTTTCGCGCTAGCTTGATATTTTAAATTATACTGCAAAGTTATAAGGTTCCCCGTTTCAGTTAATCTCTTTCCAGTTTTTGGAAAAATCTGAAATTTTTCCCTGATATAGATCTTTTAAAAATAACTATGGTTTCTTTTTTGCAATTTGGCAAAATCTAGATCTAGCTATTTTTTATAAATTCGTGAAAAACTGCTAATTAAGTTTTCACCTTTAGCGACAAAAAAAAATAAATTTTGCAATGATACCAACCGCCACTAAGTGTGGCGGTTGGGTTTTCTCCATTGTCCTTTCATGTCCTTTTTATTATTATTATAATATATATGTCTTTTTTTTTTTGAAAAAAATGCAACAACCGCAACAAAGTGTTGCGGTTGGTTTTTTTGGCAAATAATTCCCAACCGCAACACTTTGTTGCGGTTGGGTTTTTTCCCTTTCACTGCAACCGCTGCTCTTTGCAGCGGTTCGGTGGAGAAATAACAATTTCTCCACCGGTGGGTGTGGATCGGCGCCTATATATATATATATATATATATGGGGACCGATCCACACCCACCGGTGGAGAAATAACAATTTCTCCACCGAACCGCAGGTAAGAGCAGCGGTTGGGCCACGTGGGGCAAAAAGGCGAAAAAGGTGTACGGCCACTGCATTAATGGCAAAAAAGGCACGAGAAATGGCACGAGAAATGGTGAGAAAATGGCGAGAGAGAGAAAAAGGACACCAACCGCATGCACAACCAGCGGTTGGCATTAATATGCCTGCCACGTGCCGTCCCCCACCCCTGCCACGTGGCCCAACCCCATGGCCCCTGCCACGTGGCGTCCCCTCCCCCTGCCACGTGGCCCACCAGCATGGCCAACCGGCGGTATTGGTGATGGCCCTGCCACGTGGCATCCCCTCCCCCTGCCACGTGGCCCAACCGCTGGTGGTACCAGCGGTTGGTCCCCTCCCTCTGCCACGTGGCGTCCCCTCCCCCTGCCACGTGGCCCAACCGCTCCTACAACCCGCGGTTGGTCCCCTCCTCTGCCACGTGGCGTCCCCTCCCCCTGCCACGTGGCCCAACCGCTCCTACAACCCGCGGTTGGTCCCCTCCCTCTGCCACGTGGCGTCCCCTCCCCCTGCCACGTGGCCCAACCGCTCCTACACCCGCGGTTGGTCCCCTCCCTCTGCCACGTGGCGTCCCCTCCCCCATCCGCAGGGCCCAACCGCTCCTACAACCCGCGGTTGGTCCCCTCCTCTGCCACGTGGCGTCCCCTCCCCTCATCCGCAGGGCCCAACCGCTCCTACAACCCGCGGTTGGTCCCCCCCCTCCCCTGCCACGTGGCGCCCCCCCCGCGTGATGCCCCACCTGGTGTCCTTCCCCACGATGCCACGTGTCGTCCTTCCCTCCCCCATGATGCCCCAACGTGGTGTCCTTCTGCCGAAATTTTTTTTTTGCAGCAGCCTTTGACCGCATAAACACCCACCCTTCCTCACTTTTTTCTGTCTTTTTTCTTCTCTCTTCCTCGCTTCTCTCTTTATAATCCCCTCCCCCGAACCCTTCTTCTGCACTCTGTCATCTTTTACCAACTTCCTTCGTACTTCATATCTCACCTACATAATCTCCATAACAATACAAATCAAAAAATTTTACGCTAGAAGATCGGTGGATAACCGCTAGAAGATCGGTAGTTTTTTCTTTAAATACATCAAGTCACAACAAGTAAGTATTTTGAATTTCCTTATAATTCAATGTTAGGTTTATACAAATCAGCGTATTACATTTATAGATTCCAAAACAGCGATTTTTTAGGGTGCCAAATATAGACAGTTTTTCACGAATTTATAAAAAATAGCTAGAGCTAGATTTTGCCAAAATGCAAAAAAGAGACCCTAGTTATTCTTAAAGGATCTGTCTCAGGTAAAAATTTCAGATTTTTCCAAAGACTGGAAAGGGGTTAACTGATACGGGGAACCTTGTAACTCTGCAGTGTATTTTAAAATATCAAGCTAGCGCGATTTCGCGCGAAACTTTTATGAGAATCCTAGGATGTTGGGAAGTTCCATTCCCCAGGAATTCGGGCCATTCCGAAGCCGTTACCTATTTTTTTGGCCGAACGGCCCTTTAAGCGCTTGATCCGGACACCGGTTCGCGATTTTTGGGCGAAACCTCCGTAAAATACTTTTTATGTCAAGAATGAATTCAGGAAGCCTCAAGTAGCATTTCGAAGCACTTTTGATATTTTTTGATGCCAGGGGGCATTTCGGTAATTCGCCGCCCCGAGAGGGGTATTTCGGTAATTTTACAGTGCTAAGTTTTTTGACGGACTTTTTAGTCCAGAAATATAATTACAAAACCTGAAATGTTGTTTTGAAGCTGACGTGGCGCGCGTAGGGGTGTTTTGGTAATTTTCCCGCGCCAAGGGGTGTTTTGGTAATTTTCCCGTGCCAAGTTTTTCAAACGACTTTTTAGTCCAGAAATGTAAGTAAACCACCTGAAATGTTGTTTTGAAGCTGGTTCGGGGGCGTTGGGGTGATAGTGAACGCTCAGGGGCATTTCGGTAATTTGCCGCTGATCGGGGGCTATTTTGCTAGGAAGGATCCAGCTTAAAATTCATACCTTAAAATAACTTTTAGTTCAGGAAAGGGTGTGAGACACCCGAAAACTTATTTTGTTCCAGATGTTCTGAACCTTGTGACGCACCGGCGATGACTGCCAGGGGATATTTTGCATAAGTAGCGGGTGTTTTGGTAACTTGCCCCCTTTAAAATTTTTCCTGATATATTTGGTATATAATTGACGTAATACATTTAAAAACTTGACTTTAAAGCGGTTTTGAGGTGTTGGAGGTGTAGGGGCCATCGGGCTATATATTGCTATATAACCACGTTGGCGCTAAATTCAGTGGGAACTAGCGTAATTAAGCGTTCGGAGTGGTGGGAATTGAGGATTTGTTTTAATACATTGAAATAATGACTATTGCTAATGTGTTGGTAAGCTAGGTTAAAGATCCAGTTATAGTTTTGGAATGTAAATATTATGGATATTATGGACGCTAAGTTGGTTTATAATTATATTTTGTTCTTAAAGGTATGAATTTCAGCTCTGGACCTCATGATACATCAATCCTATACGATGACGATGACCACGTCGCGAGGCACGTATTTGACGGTGTCGATAGGGGTGTTTTGGAAACAATTCAAAGCACAAGGCACCTTGAAGAGTGGGTACTAAACGAGGAACAAATACAGCTATTACACCGTCAAAATTTAACCCTGTTCACCGATCCCGGGAAATGGTCTCGACACGACGATTGCCTTATATCCGCTCTAGTTGAACGATGGAGGAGCGAGACGAACTCATTTCACTTCCGGTTTGGTGAAATGACTGTTACGTTAGAGGACGTCGGATTTATACTTGGAATCCCATGTCACGGCAGACCCGTTACTTTGAACGTGCCGTCTGCATCCATAGCGAATATGGCTATGCAGTATTTTCCGGGAATTCCAAGGGCAGCGCTTACAACAAACGGCGTCAAGCTTAAATGGCTGAGAGAGCAGTACGGCGTGCTACCGGATGAATACACTCCTCAAGATTTCGTGACGTATACGAAGGCATTCCTTCTGTATATTATTGGAGCTATATTACTTCCGACGCATTCGAAAAACACGGTGCATCCGAAGTATATGGTGTTCTTGGAGGATCTTGAGGAGGTATACTCCTATTCGTGGGGTTCAGCTGTCCTTGCGCACCTATATCGAGCACTGCATAAGGCTACGAGAAACGGTGCCAAGTCCATTGCCGCCTGCCTGACTCTATTACAGGTATGAGCATTTATTTTCTTGGTAGGATCCTTAGTCAATATATTCGGGATTAATTACTAATTCCATATAATGTTTGCATTCACAGGTTTGGTCTTACGAGAGGCTACCCATGGGTCGTCCACAACCGTTGGTAGATTCCGATGAGACGTGGCCTAGGGTGTGGGCCTGGGGGCCTACGACCAACCGGAGGAGGAGACGGGTAGACCCTCACCACCATCTAAAGTTCTATCGGGGGGAACTAGAGATACTAGATGCATCCCAGGTGACGTGGCAGCCATATGGCAAGGTGATGCATCTGTTGGATGAGTGGTGTTGGCAACTTCCGGTGTCGTACGTGCTGGCAGGTTTGGTTCGGGTGCCGCTCATTCACTTCGAAGAATGTGAGTTTCAGATGCCCGATCGAGCTATGAAGCAAGCTGGCTGTCCACAAGGGATACCAAAACCCGCTGTAGACATGCGGCCATACAGGGGTGGTCGAGGGCCGAACTTCGAGGTGGCTGATGCCTTGATTTTGTTGGGTGACGAGGTGCACCAGTGGAATACCTGGCAGGAAACGTATGATAGCCTTGTATCGCTGAAGCACGACGGCATTAGTACTGAGGAATACTTACAGTGGTTTCTCAGGGTGACGCGCACGAGGGTGAATCGCCCTTCCCAGGTGAAGAAGACATCGTACGCGCCACGTGAGGTCTATGACCAGTTCTGGGCATTGGCCATTGTAAGTCATGCTAGTGTTGTTTGATAATTTATTTGCGCACCTTATCGACCATTTGTCAAATATGATTAGCCATATTTTCTATGCATGTTTTTTAGGTTGACCAGGGCATTGAGGTGTTCAAGCAGCTGGAGTCGTTTGACTGGTTTGTCGCGCAGGCTCCTGACAATCTCAAGAGGTCCATTGAGAAGTACAAGACTGAAGTTCAAAACTTTAGTCTTGCGTACCGGGGTTACGAAGGGGAGCCGTCTAGTCGCCCTCGTCCTGAAGCGTACGACTATCAGCCCCAGAGTCAGGTGTGGGAGTCGTCTGGTCGCCCTCTTCCTGACGCGTACAACTATCAGCCCCAGAGTCAGGTGTGGGAGCCGTCTGGTCGCCCTCCTCCTGACGCGTACGACTATCAGCCCCAGAGTCAGGTATGGGAGCCATATAGTCGCTTGCCTCCAAACGCATACGACTCTCAGTGCCAGAGTCAGGTTCCCCAAGTAGGAATCCAGGCCTCGCGCCCAAGCTTTCGGTCGGACAAAGGACAAGCGACGAAGCCATTGAGGTCGGACAAGATGGCTTGGATCGACCGGCACTACTTCGGGCATGAGCCTGTCAATTCAGCAGACTTTCCCCTTGCGACATTCCTAGGTCATGAGGATATCAGAACGTTGGCGCCGGAGACAGATCTTTCAAATTTTGTCATGAACGCTTACATAGAACTGCTCCGGATTAGAGAGCAACGTTTTAACCGTTCTGAATATTTGAAGCTTAACATGTATCCCACTCATTTTGTGGAATTAACGGTGAGAGAATTCACAGAATGGAGGCGAGGGGGCGGCAGGAGTAAGTGGAAACCAGGTCGAAACGTGTTAGGCATGATGAACGCAGACTATCAATGTCCCGCTGCTGATGCGAACCTTATCATGATACCCTGTCATCATGCAAACCACTGGTTCCTATTAGTTCTCCATCCAGCGTTCAGAACGGTTCACATATACGATAGCCTAAGGGAGGACGAGCCTGGACAGCTGCTGGCACAGATGTACAACGAGTACATCACTTTAGTGGTTAGTATTTATTTTTTGACCTTGGCTCATAGTATATTGTTCTTGTCTCATAGGCTTGATTCTCGTTTTTATTGTTGGATGCAGACTACTGTCCTCTCGCTAGCATGCGGACGGCCACAGGGTGACCCTTGGACGGTCGTGATGATAAAGGACCGACCAAAGCAATATAACGGTCACGATTGCGGGATTTACGTCCTCAAGTACATGGACTACATTGCTCGCTCGGAAGTGCTCAAACACTCCTCGTGGACTAGGAAGGATGCCTTGACGTTTAGGTATAGGATAGCCTGGGAGCTGAAAAAGAATGAAGCTAGACGCCTTCATTACCATTATCCTGACGTGCGTGGCTAGCTGCTGTGATGTTACAAAAAACTGTACCAAAAAGAAATGTACATAATTTTTCGCATGCTATGAATTTGGCGCTAAAATGTGCGCGAATATACCTTTCATATGACGGCATTCGAAAAAATTACGCGTCTCGCTTTTCGCCGAAATTCATAGAAATGGGCTAACTAGCGTGCATGAGGTGCAATGAGCGAAAAAAAGTGACAAAAAAAATTACAACTTTTTTCGGAAGCTATCAAATGCGGCCTAAAGTGTGCCCGAATAGGCCCTTCCTAGGAAAACTCAAAAATTAATGTGTCTCGTTTTTCGCCGAAAGTCTTACAAATGGGCTAACTAGCGTGCCTGAAGTGCAATGAGCGGAAAAAAAGTGACAAAAAAAATTACAACTTTTTTCGGAAGCTATCAAATGGGGCCTAAAGTGTGCCCGAATAGGCCCTTCCTAGGAAAACTCAAAAATTAATGTGTCTCGTTTTTCGCCGAAAGTCTTACAAATGGGCTAACTAGCGTGCCTGAAGTGCAATGAGCGGAAAAAAAGTGACAAAAAAAATTACAACTTTTTTCGGAAGCTATCAAATGGGGCCTAAAGTGTGCCCGAATAGGCCCTTCCTAGGAAAACTCAAAAATTAATGTGTCTCGTTTTTCGCCGAAAGTCTTACAAATGGGCTAACTAGCGTGCCTGAAGTGCAATGAGCGAAAAAAAGTGACAAAAAAAATTACAACTTTTTTCGGAAGCTATCAATTGGGGCCTAAAGTGTGCCCGAAAACGGAGTTACCAAAAATATCAATAATCCACAAATCAAATCACAAATTAAAGATTGCACAAACCAAATCACAAATTTAAACATTATAAAAGTTCAATTTATACAACTGAAACATTAACCCTAACACTCTTCCTCATCATCGTCCTCCTCGACCATACTGCCAGGTTCGATACCTAACACTTTATAATGGTTTCTCTTGTCATGATCAGTCATCTTATTACACAACGCACACTTTCGTAATTTTTTTTGACCCGTTGCTTCTTCAATCGGATTCTTCATGCGTATTGCTCGTTTTCGCCCTTTTGTTTGAGAAATAATTGGATCAAAAATGTCGTCCTCCTCACGTTGTAGGTCAGTGCCGTCAATGACTGGCTGTTTGGCTCGATTGAATCTACCGCCTGGAGTTGTCCGAGTAGTCGGAGTGTCCACAGTTTCTGGTAATGCCATCCTAAACTGTGCATGCATAGCCTTATCCCGTGCGGCTGCTTCAACTTGATACCTGTACCCATCAAATGTCGACGCTGCATCCATTGATAAACCGTGCATGATGTTACAAAGGTGATTATATCGCAGCGACTCAGATTGCTCGAAATCAACTGAAACATTGGGCACGTAAGGAATGTGACCGTGGACTCTGTTGGCTTCCTTCGTCCACCGTTCCAAGATATACGGTGGAGGGATTTCACTAGCATTCTTGGCGCTCAAAACCCTCAACGCGTGTCGACAAAGTATACCTTTATGCTCAAACAGTTGACAGTTGCAATTAACCAACCCGGTGTCCTTACAAACTGCTACGGTAAAATGTCGTCTGGTCCTCGGAGCCGACGAAGAGCACGGATTGGCGAAGTTCGTCACATTTGTCAAAGCATAAACCTTGATATCTCTGGTGGAATACTCGTGCAACTTTGTCATGCCATATTGATTCGACTTTAGTAGTTCCTCTTGAAACTGTCGAAACATTTCCTTGGTATAGACTTGAGCCGCATGAGCCTCTAAAGGTGAATAAAGTAGTATAGCTCTTTCTTTGCAAACTGTAGCCGCGTCGGCTTCTCTCTCACGGTACAATTGCCTGTCAACGGCTTTCTGCATCTCTAGTACGAACTCCGCTATACTTGAAGACTGGCCTACGTACCCATCAAAGAATGAATTCATAGCTTCGCTTCTCGAGGTCGTAGTCATTCCGGCTGCAAAAAAATTCTTGGTGTAGGCACCGACCCACTGTGTCTTGATCTCATACAACGATTGTAACCATTCGTGATTGTGCAAATAGTAAGTATCCATTAACGTGGCCCACCTCTCCTCGAACACGTCTACCGTCAACGATTTCTTCACACATGTATTAAAGTCAGTCTTGAATGACGGATGGTTTGCATATACATGGTGAAGCCGTTCGGGATATTTGTTGCTTATGTGCCATGTGCACAGGCCATGGTGAGTATCTGGAAGGACCTTAGCGATTGCATTTTTCATTGCCAGATCTTGGTCGGTGATGATGGTCTTTGGAGGAATATGATACATTGCTTGAAGCCACGTTTCAAATAACCACGTAAATGACTCCTCCGTCTCATCCCTAAGCAGGGCAAAGCCAAACGAGATTGACTGATAGTGGTGGTTCACCCCGGTGAACGGAGCAAAAGGCATAGAGTACTTATTGTGCGGTATGTGGTGTCAAACGTCACAACATCCCCAAAATTTTGGTAAGCAGCTCTAGAACGGGGGTCCGCCCAAAATATAGTACTAATGCGGTTCTCATCATCCAGTTGGAGACTGTAAAAAAATCCAGAATTCTCACTCTGAAGGGACCTGAAGAGATCAAGTGTAGTTTGAGAATCACTCTTACCGAAAGACTCTCTCCTCTGAGCACGAAGTTCATTTCGAAGGTCTACTTCGTTGAAACTCAACTTGTCAATCCCCCCAGCCTGGCTTGAGAAAACCCCCATCATCTTAGAAGGTGGAATTTTAGCCTCGGCCATTGTAAAAATTAGTTGTCTGTGTGCCGCGCTTATTTCTCGGTGTTGATGAATTTGACCAATCTTACTGGGGGTCATCAACTGATGATTATGGCTCAACTCCACTCCTGTGACAACCCAATGGTTTTCATTTTTTCGGTGTACTGCATACACATGGGCCTTGCAGCCGGTACCCGGAAATGTGTCCCGTTTTCTTTGTCTTGTTGTCCCTTCGTCACTGATCCGAACGACCGGAGTTACATGCGGTGCTCCTCTATGACACTCAAATAGTCTTGCACAAATTTGATCTGTATTCGCCCGTTTTCTAGTCGTCTTAGTTCTAATACCGAAACCTATCGTTTTCGAATATGCTCTATAGTATGCTTCAACTTCGTCCAGTGTTTGAAAAACTTGACCAACGTAAGGTGGATCAGAACCTTCACAAAAATTATTTCCTCCAGTTGCATCCATATTTATACTGAAATCTAAAAAATAAAAATTATATCATTCTCAACAAGTCATAGAATTAAATAAAATAAAAATAAAAATTATTTCCTCCGTCTTTCGGAAAATTTTATAATGTAAAATTACCAAAATA
>JAVXUP010004959.1:0-24003 GCA_033070095.1 Escallonia herrerae | reverse complement strand
GCATATCTATAATTGCATTCTTGCAAAAAAAGACTTGTGTCAAGCTTGAGCCATTCATAACTGTTTTTTGTTCTTGAATACTATCGGTCTCTAGGTGCAACAGGATAATGGCTATTTTCCTCATCAAACAACCAACCTCACAAGCACCACTTGGAAATCTAAACAGAACATAGGCATTGCAGCCTGATCACTTCTCTTAGTCAAGTTCCCTTTCATTCCAATTTAAAATCATCCTCATCATTATCAGGATTAACATATGTTACAAAGTAAGAAAGATGTCAAGAAACGAAATAACTTAATCATAGCACACGATTAATAATAATTTTTTAGCTACCATAAGCAAGATACACTAAATGTCATCAAGTATGTCTAAGTACCTGAACTACAACTTGCTCAAAATCAGCCATGCATATCCTTTATCTAAGTGATGCCATGTTCTTTTTGGCTACAAAAGCAACATAAGCAAATAGAATAAAGGATACTCCATTGGTCGCGTGCTATGTTGGCCCTTGGTTGAACAAATATGGTGCTAGAGTGGTTTGTGATGCAGCTAGCAATGTCCAAGCAAAGCTGAATACTCTAAATCCGTAGTCAGGGGATGGCCTAAAGCTCAATACTGAGTGCTAAAAACCACCATTACAGCCCTTCCGCTCCCATTTAGTCTACTGGACAACAAACTAATGTTGTTGTATGGACCTTGATTCATGTGGATATTCTTCTTCCTATCATGTTTTTGTTTTGTTTACTTTCAGATTTTATACTTATTAGACGGCAACGAGTTTGATGTTATATTGTTTCTCAGTTTTGTATTAAGCATTTATAGTATGGTTTTTTGCGATTGATAACAGATGATGGGCAACAAGAAGTTGCATTTAAATACACTTGCGTCTGCTTGGTAGTAAATTATTTTTATGAGCATCATGAACATGTGCAAAGCCGGAATTAGGTATGGATACTTTGAAGGAGAAAAGTGTTTTATTCCTATAATCCTCAAGATAGGTGTAGGGAAGGTAGCTAAGTATTATTTGAAGGCTCTGATTGTGGTAGAAGCCATTTGACCCACAAAGTAGCCCCATACAGTAATGTAAATCTAAGACGGGGGTTGGTGGATGGGTGGGTGGGGGTAGGGTGGCGCATGGGGTGGGGGTGGGAAGGATAGGGGTGGGAGGGTGAGGGGCTGTGGGGCATGTATGTATTGCAGATTGTCAAATGTGATTTGGAGGGGAAGATGGGGGAGGGTACTTTGGGTAGAGCAATTTAAAGGAGTTGAAAAAATCCATATTTTCTTAACCTCTACCCTTGTTCATAAATTATAAAAAGTAGACCCATATTTTCTTAAATTTTCAAAACAAACCCACATTTTATAAAAAATTTACCCCAAAACCCCTCATTTCCTAATTTTCCCAATATTAACCAACTTCAGAAGACACTTGACATCATATACACGTCTCAGATTGCCTTAACAGCACTAATGTCGCATTAAAAGCAACTTACATGCACTCGACCATATTTAAAATCTGCTCATATAGATTAACATGTTAACATACTTGGTAAAACTTTAGGCCGTTAATTATTAACCATTGATGTTTCCTACATCGGCTTATATCTCCTACATCGGCTTATATTCTCGAGAATAGAAATGTTAGGATTGCTTCGGTCTTTATTGCCTAACTGAACGATGCATACATCAAGACATGACTATTTCAAGGCATTTTCTTTAGTTCTCTCATATATGCTTGATGCTAAAGATTTCATATAACTAACTAACGAACATTTGTTTTGTGATATTATAAATAGGAGTAATTAAACAAAAAATCACATAATTAGATTGCAAATTGTGTAAATAATACGCAGAGTAGATTAGAATGCATGCTTGTCATGTGTAGTCACACATCAGTGTGTAGAATATTCTAACACCACTTTTATCTTCTGCCGGATGTATCACTAAAACCAAGTTTTCCAAATTAGCATTCAATCCTAATGTCCCATAAAATGCTCCTTAATTGATGCTAGCTTAAACATATTGGGAAGCAGAAGGAATTACTGGAAAGATTCATGCAACAAGGTTTAGTTTATTGCATGAATCTTTCCGGAATGAGGTGTCTACCACTGGCTGAGATCAGGTCTAAACATTAACTCTTCCTCTGGGGCCCTATAATTGACAAGTGAGATATGCATAATGACGCCAAAACCAACTTGGTTGACCTCTAAATCAATGTGTGCCTGCATAAGGGACACATCTTGCTGCAAGCAAACTATGTGCACTTCTAGGCATAAGTAATTCAATTTTTTCTTGGGCATGCCATAACCAAGAAACAGCAAAAGAATTTATTTGAGCAGCTAATACTGCTCTTCACAGCAAGCTTCTTGTGCCACAGTGACACCTAAATAGAGCCATCATGACTTCACCTCTTCACAGGCACTATGCTGCCTGAAGCATACCAGCTATGAAAATGAAAACAATTCCTATATCCATCTCAAAACATCAAATTAAACAAAACTTCAGTTTTCAAATCGCAAGATTGCTACTTCTGTTTATTTACCAGAAAAACCCTAGCAAAGGAATCAATATATCAACAGCAAGTCAGTAACTAATGGTACATGTTTTTCCCTAAGTTGACGCCGAACCTCCTCAAGATTCATGTCACGCACCCACACACGAACACGCACCCACATACACACATACAAGACCCGAACATATCTGTATCTGAATCAATCCAGAGGGATTTAGAGGCTACAACATGTCAAAAATAAAATAAACAAGCATTACATGTGTCTGCTAATTCTGTTTATTTCCCCAGTGCATAGTAATTCAGTAACTGGTACATGTTATTTCATCTCACATGAAGCTATTAATACTAGCAGCAGAAATTTGCATTGATAACTTGCTGTTAACATTTCTTGCATTGATACAGCCTGCTTCTCCTTCATCAGAAATGGAAAAACCCACCAGCAATCCAAAAGAAAAAAGGTATCAACCTCTAATCACTTGCTCCATCCTTAAGATATCACTTCTTTCATATGCTTCATCTAACTACGGCACTTTCACTGTTATTCAAGTGTGCTGTTGTTACAGGGGCCAACAAAGGAATTGGACTTGAAATATGTCGCCAACTTGCGTCTAAAGGGATTCTAGTCATTTTAATTGTGAGGGATGAGAAGAAAGGACTTGAAGCTACTGAAAATCTGAAGGTCTCTGGGCTCTCAAATGTGGTTTTTCATCAGCTTGATGTAAAAGATCCTGCCAGCATTGCATTATTGGCAACATTTAAAGAAACCAACTTAAAAAAACTTGAGATTCTGGTGAGAAGGAAAGCAAAGTTTTGAATTGAATACTTTAGATGCATTTCTGTTTCTCGACTAGTAAGCAAAACATAACTTCGTGTAATTTCTACAAATTAAAACTTTTGCAGGTCAATAATGCAGTGGAAATCGGAATTCATTACTACGATGAAGCATTTAAAGCCTACAAAGATGGAGCAGGGCTTGTAAGTTTTTTTTAATTTTCCACTTGTAGCCAATTTTTATCCGAAATGGGCAAAGTAAATCCAGGAATATCACTCAGGACTGTTCTTGAAAGTGACATGAACAAGTGTAGGCAAGTCAACTTCCACACCTCAAATGCTTGTCCTCTTCATAATTTGTCGCGAGACGGCCAATATTTTTATCACTAATTCACTTTTTCGCAACAAACTGAGATATGATCAAGCGTTTGAGCATGTGAAAATCCACGTTCACACATGGGCAGAAAAATATCACAAGATAACGCTATAGAAGCCACTTTCTGGAGGATATTACATGGGCAGGAAAATATCACCCATATACACACATACAAGACTCGAACATATCTGTTATTTCATCTCACATGAAAGCTACTAATACTAGCAGCCGAAATTTGCATTGATAACCTGCTGTTAACATTTCTTGCATTAATAACATGTTTTTTTTTTTCAAAACATCAAAAGGGATTATCACAAGATCTAGAATTAAAACTAGAGAAAGAGTTGAGACGTGAGAGTGAGAGGAAGAAATTACCTGGCAAGAAGATGAGACTCAGAGGAAAATTGGAAGATTGAAGACCCAAATGTATTGAAATAAGAACCCTAATTTGATTATACCAAAAATCAAAGCCATAACAGTTAGTGAGAAGACGGTTCAACCTTAAAGAAAAATTCTATCAGTTGAAGGGGGCTTCTCACAAACCTTCAGAGTGGGAGTGAGGGTGGGGCGCGCAAAGGGTTTCTCCACAACGGCGACGGGGGTGGGAGGGATGGTGGCGCGAAGGGTTCTGTTCTTTTGGCCGATTTTTCCTTCGCACAAACCTTCAACGTGAGAGTGATTATGTTTTTTTTTTGTTTTTTTATGTTTATTATATGTATATTCTTCTATTTTCAATAATTAGTAGAAACATTTTTCTATTATTAAAAATTAAAATAATACCTTTACCGATGGAAATAATTCCGTCGGTGAAATCCGTCACCAAATTCCGTCGCTAAATCATAACTTCCGTCGCCCATTTTTCCTTCCCCCACATTTTTTCCCTCCGGCATTTATAGAGTCATAATTGCGACGGAACCTAATTCCATTGCCTAATTGCGACGGAACCTAATTCCATTGCCTAATTCCGTCGGAAAAGGTGGCTTTTAGCGACGGAATTCAGTCCATCGATAAATTCCGTCACTAATAGGCATTTTTCTTGTAGTGAAAAGAATGGCATTCAACATTCATCGTCAAGCATGACATATCATAGCTCATGATGGCAGTTCGAACAAAAGCATGTGCATGTAAAATCATTTGCAATGGCAAAATAATCTTTTGTCATACGTGTGCGATATCTTATTCTACCGAATTGAATACTTCGAGCTCACGGTGGGTTTTTTTGTTTAAGCCTATACCTCTTCTTTTTCTTGTAATTGCACTCATTAGATTACACTCATTCATTTGTCATTTCAATTTGTGTACATTAGGTTGACGCAAAAAGCAACAACAAGGTATAAAGAGAAGTATGAGATTGCATTGAACTCGTGGACAGTGTTTTCGAGTCACCATCGTCATCTAGGCCTTCGTCCCACATCGTTAGTTCGGCTAAATGAATCCTTTGCTTTCATTTCCCTCAATCAAAGCATAGGACTGGTACGGGGCACATGTTTTCTTACAAATCCTTAGCAATCAAGTACTTTCACACAACTTATACCTCTAAATCGTTTTTCCCAATAAACTTGTCACAAATCAACTTCTTCTTACAACGTCACTAGCCTAACTGCCGTCCTATAAAGCTTTGCTTGCAATTTGAGAAAAATAACAAAATCACAAAGCACCCAAAAGCCAATCTCTACTTTAACGGACTACTCTAAATCCTGCAGGCAAAAGCTCGTCAACCTCTCCCTCCTTGTGCGCATCCTCCTTGTTAATCTCTCCCTCCTTGTGCCCATCCATTTTAATATCTTCCCTAGTGCCTCCTAGTTTTACTAAAATTGAATCTCATCTCCTGCTTAATCCAAAACCTTTGAATTTTAAAGTACTCCCCATAACTTTAACTTAACTCACTGCTACTCTAGCCTCATCAAAGTAAATTAGATCATCCGCAAATAAAATAAAACGACGAACATCATCCTAAATTCGATTAGAGAGGTTCTCCATTACCAACGCATAACCATAAGCTTCTAAAATCAAAGCATTGGTGAAGTCCATTTTATTGTTCTCACGTTAGTAGTAGCTCGTTCAAACATATCCTTCATCAAATCAACATAGCTTATAGGGACTCCTTTTCACTAGAGCTTGCTACTCATAAATCCACAAAGACCATGGGAAGATACACTCTTGTGAAGAAGAAGGAATTACCGGAAATATTCATGCAACAAACTAAACCTTTGACCGAGTAATCACTACAAGAAAACAGGGTTTTAGCGACGGGGTAATCCGTCGCTAAAAGCCAAAAATCCGTCTCTAAAAGAATTAGCGACGGATTCACCGTCGCTAAATATCCCTCGTATAAAAGCCCGTCACTAATAGTTTAGCGACGGAATTTTTAAATCCGTCGCTAAATATGTCATTTTTACCGACGGATTTATTTTAATTAGCGACGGATATTCCGTCGCGAATTATATTATTTAGCGACGGATTTATATTTTTGAGACGGAATATTCCGTCGCTAAAAAACTTATTTAGCGACGGAATATTCCGTCGCTAAATAACTGATTGTAGGAATACTTTAGCGACGGAATTAATCCGTCGCCAAAAGTCAATTTTTTTTTGAATTTTTTTTTTATTTTTCAATTACCCAAACCTGTAATACAATTTTCAAATCTCAACAACAACGCGCAATAATCAATACAGAAAGAAATATATATAATCAATTATAAAAAAAATTTATAATAAAAAAAATTCATATATGTACAAGCCGGGAACCGGATATAGCCGGTTAGGAGAGGGGAGAAGAGTACAAGGCGGGCACGGGGGGGGGGGGAAGCTAGGAACGGGCACGGGAAGGGGCTCATCAGGGGTTCCCGAGTCCCGGATCTGGATGGATCCTGCTGATCCGGGGCCGGGGCGGCCTGTCCAGCAGTGCCCTGCTCCCTGATCATCCGGCACACCACTGTAGCAATGCGCTGGATCTCCTCGTCGTCCAACTGAGGCCGAGGAGCCGGTGTCTGTGGAGGGGCAGCAGGGGGTGAGGACGCTCCTATCACGGCACGAGCAGTCGTGCTAGGCAGGCCGCGTATGCGGCCTTTCGGCCGATTCACGACCTCCGGCGTATCCAGCCATCGCTTCAACCCCCCAGTACTCGCAGCCGTACTAGTGGACGCTGATGGCTGTCCGGACTGCTGCTCGGACCCCCTTAGCTGTTCATACGAGGCCTGCAAAAATAGTGGTTTAACGATATGTTAGGGCATTAATTAACGAAACAGACATTGAGGATAGAAAGAAAAAACATTAACTTAAATAAATTGACTCACATCGATCCGCCGGGCAATATCTGAAATATAGTCGCCCGCCCGGTGCGTCTCGTCCTTGTCCTTCTTCCGCACGTGCGTCTGATTATACGTCAGAGCTACGACCTCATCGTCCTCCAGATCCGGGTGCTCGACCGCGTTCTTGTGTCGGACGATGTCGTGTGGCACCGACCCCCCCGTGTGCGTCGGATCTTTGTTCTGTCTGTTCTCAGTCCCGCTCTTACTCTTGGCGTCCCAACCTGGATCCGCAGCCCACCGATCTATCATCTCCCCCCATACACGGTGAGATATCCAATGTGGGGGATATCTCGCCATGTCCGTCATCGGGGCACCCGCGGGCAGCGCCTTCTTCGCCCGGTCCCGTGCATCGTGGAGCCATCGGCGGTAATTCTTGCCGATGTAGGCAAAGAAAGCCTGCTGCCCCAGTACCTGCTGCTGAGGCGTGTCAAACGTGAACCCCTCCTGTAAGGCATTCAATAACACAAATTAACAACATAAAACAAACTGTAATTTAACATTTACTAACGCTGAAAAAAATACTTCACCGTACCAGCCACTCCTCCCATAGGGCCTCCCTCGCAGCGGCATCCCAGTCCTTCCAGTACAGGCGTGGCTCGAAGAATCGGCCCTTCACAAGAACGCCGATCTTCGTCCTCGCAATATTCTCCAGGATCCTGCCAAAGAAGTAATTAAATTAATTAATACAGTTCAAATATAAATTAACACCCCAAAATTTTAAACATAAGGCATGAGGTGATATTTTTAGTACTTACAGGCCCTTCTGCGTGAGCGTAACTCTCTGTTTACGCTGGGGGTCGATGCGTACCCCGCGTGTCGGACCACGGCCTCGTCGAGATCCTACAAAACACAGACATTAATACAGTTCAAATATAAGGCTAGCGAAAATGTACGAAACACCGTTATCAACTATACCTGAGGTAGAACCCACGGAAGATGGAGAATGCACGCGCGTGTGGGATGAATCTGCGTCGGGCTGGGGCGACGGCTCGAGCTGGGGATGGGGCGACGGCTGGGGCTGGGGCGACGGCGATGGCTGGGGCGACGGCTGGGGCTGGGCCCCCGATGGCTGTCCGCGATCACTCTGTGCCTCGTCATCAGTAGGCAATGACGAGGTGGGACTAACCGGGGAGGAAGCAGCTCGGCGTCCAGCCCGGCCACGAATAGCCCGTATCCTATCCATATCTGACTTCATATAGATTATATACAAAGACATTAACACGTGAAAAACAATAATTTAGGCATAAATCATCATCGGCACTATATATATATATATATATATATATATATATATATATATATATATATATATATATATAGGGAGCTGATCCATTGATAGCGCTAGCAAAATGGAGTATTTGCTAGCGCGACCTAGGCCGTCCATCCTGAAAGATGGACGGCCCAGATCGCGCCTTTTTCGAAAACTGTCAGTCGTCCGCGATACTATGTCGCGGACGGATTTTTTTACCTTTTTGCCCCTCCACCCGTCCGCTACATTGTATCGCGGACGGTCCAAATCTTCTTTTACGTTTTTTTAAGTTCGTCCGCTACATAATGTAGCGGACGTTTTTTTAACAAAAAAACCGTCCGCTACATTATGTAGCGGACTATTTTACTTTCTCGAAAAGAGACATCTGTGTTGTCAGCTCTGGAAAAAAGACAACCAACTTTTATTTTCTCTTTCCCCCTCATCTCTCATCTTCTCTCTTCTGGATGAGCTCCTTCAAGACGGTGGTTCCTTCGGGGTAGTTGGACAGCACCTCCCGTGTCCGGCGATCAAGGACACAACGATCTTTCCCCCTCATCTCTCATCTTCTCTCTCTCCCTTGTGAGCGTGCGAGTGGCGATCGAGGCCACAACCATTTGAAAACTCTTCCTTCTCTTTCTATCTTGCCGCTTCAAATAGTTATGATGTGCTTTGATCTGGTTGTCATGGGTTTGAGAAATTAAGTTTTTTTTTTAAATCTTTTCATTTTTGATAAAGGGTGATAGAAATGGAGGAGGTTGAAGACCCTAGAACAAAATGGCAATCTGTTGCCAGCCAATTTCATGAATGGTTCCAGCCTGCAGGTGGATGTGCTAATTGAGTGTGCTCGTTTTGGAGTCTTTTTTACCAATGGCAATCTGTTGCCAACGAACTTCATGAAGATTTGTTCATCAGGATCAAAGTAAGAAGAGAGAGAAAAAGAAGAAGTCAGAATGAGAGAAGGGAGGGAAAAGAGAAGACTAGTCCGCTACATTATCTAGCGGACTAGTCTTCTCTTTTCCCTCCCTTGCGGACACATTAATGACACAGAAAAGTCATACCACACATGTGTGGGCCTGTCATTCGTCCGCGATACTATGTCGCGGACGGCATGGAGGGGCAAAAAGGTAAAAAATGTCGTCCGCGATATTGTGTCGCGGACTACTTTTTTTTGACATGCGTCAGGGCCTGTCAGCCGTCCGCGATACAATGTAGCGGACGGGTGGAGGGGCAAAAAGGTAAAAAAATCCGTCCGCGACATAGTATCGCGGACGACTGACAGTTTTCGAAAAAGGCGCGATCTGGGCCGTCCATCTTTCAGGATGGACGACCTAGGTCGCGCTAGCAAATACTCCATTTTGCTAGCGCTATCAATGGATCAGCTCCCATATATATATATATATATATATATATATATATATATGAACGGATGTGCAAAAACACATCAATAAACACCAAGTTCTAAAATGTTACTACATTTTTCCCGTGATGTTACAACATTACAAGTCAATCATTTTCAGTTTGCGAATCATCTTCATCACTTTCGTCGTCGCCATCTTCTTCGTGGGACTCGTCGTCCTCTTCATCTTCTAATTCATCCTCTTCATCAGTAGACTCGGTCACATCATCTCCAACACTTTCAACATCTTCCGCGTCATCATCTACGACTTCTTCTCCCACAAGAAGTGTTGTTGGAAGAGGAAGATCGTCCTCCTCGTTGTTGACCTCAACAGGGAACAAGACACGTGGTTGTCGATATAGTGTCCGATACGTGTCTGACACCTCCGGACACGTGTCCGACGCCTTTGGACACGTCCACGAAGCCTCCGGACACGTGTCCGACGCCCACCGACACGCACCTCCAGACACATCGGCATACGTTAATTTGTTTTTTAAATGTCGAACACCGTCGATCAGACGTGCTGTCCGTGTCTGCGCTAACTAACAGGTATCTCAATCCAATTGGGTCCCATCCTCCGTCAACAATCTCAATTCCGACACCTCATATAGGGTGTCGATATGGTGTCCGATACGTGTCTGACACCTCCGGACACGTGTCCGACACATACCGACACGTGTCCGACGCCTTTGGACACATGTCCGAAGCCTCCGGACACTTGTCCGACGCCCACCGACACGCACCTCCAGACACATCGGCATACGTTAATTTGTTTTTTAAATGTCGGACACCGTCGATCAGACGTGCTGTCCGTGTCTGCGCTAACTAACAGGTATCTCAATCCAATTGGGTCCCATCCTCCGTCAACAACCTCAATTCTCAATTCTCAAATGCTCAATGCAATAAAAATTAACAAAAACCACACATTCAATCCAGTTGGGTCCCATCCTCCGTCAATAATCTCATCCTCCGTCAATAATCTCAATATCTCAAATGCTCAATGCACAATTAACAATCTAAAATCATCAATTAATAATCGCAATTACTTCAAATGCACAGCTAATAACCTAAAATCATCGATCAATAATCACAATTCTAAAACGCACAATTAACAACCTAAAATTATCAAACAAATGATCAATGTTCAAATGGGAAAAAAATGTTCAAAATTCACATATCCGATGCGCTTGAATTATTTCAATTTAGGGTTCGATTGTATTAGGGCATTCAATTTAGGGTTCAATTTAGGGTTCAATTACTTCAATTTAGGGTTCAATTAGGGGGTTCTATTGATTCAATTTAGGGTTCAGTTGATTTGAGGCATTCAATTTAGGGTTCAATTAGTTCAATTTAGGGTTCGGTTGGATTAGGGCATTCAATTTAGGGTTCAATTAGGGTTCGGTTAGATTGGGGCAATCAATTTAGGGTTTAATTAGGGGTTCAATTAGTTCAAATTAGGGTTCGATTCAATTAGGGCATTCAATTTAGGGTTCAATTACTTCAATTTAGGGTTCAATTAGGGGGTTCTATTGATTCAATTTAGGGTTCGGTTGATTTGAGGCATTCAATTTAGGGTTCAATTAGGGTTCGGTTAGATTGGGGCAATC
Organism: Escallonia herrerae; assembly: GCA_033070095.1. Classification (NCBI taxonomy): domain Eukaryota; kingdom Viridiplantae; phylum Streptophyta; class Magnoliopsida; order Escalloniales; family Escalloniaceae; genus Escallonia; species Escallonia herrerae. The sequence goes on along the minus strand of JAVXUP010004959.1, from coordinate 12,780 downwards.
AATTTAGGGTTTAATTAGGGGTTCAATTAGTTTAATTTAGAGTTCGATTCAATTAGGGCATTCAATTTAGGATTCAATTACTTCAATTTAGGGTTCAATTAGGGGGCTCTATTGATTCAATTTAGGGTTCGGTTGATTTGAGGCATTCAATTTAGGGTTTGGTTAGATTGGGGCAATCAATTTAGGGTTTAATTAGGGGTTCAATTAGTTTAATTTAGGGTTCGATTCAATTAGGGCATTCAATTTAGGATTCAATTACTTCAATTTAGGGTTCAATTAGGGGGCTCTATTGATTCAATTTAGGGTTTGGTTGATTTGAGGCATTCAATTTAGGGTTCAATTAGGGTTCGGTTAGATTGGGGCAATCAATTTAGGGTTCAATTAGGGGTTCAATTAATTTAATTTAGGGTTCGATTCAATTAGGGCATTCAATTTAGGATTCAATTACTTCAATTTAGGGTTCAATTAGGGGGCTCTATTGATTCAATTTAGGGTTTGGTTGATTTGAGGCATTCAATTTAGGGTTCAATTAGGGTTCGGTTAGATTTGGGCAATCAATTTAGGGTTTAATTAGGGGTTCAATTAGTTTAATTTAGGGTTCGATTCAATTAGGGCATTCAATTTAGGATTTACTTAGGGTTCAATTATGGTTCAATTACTTCAATTTAGTGATCGGTTGAATTGAATAAACAATACAGAGGCTTTCTTATCCTGATGTCATGCAATGGCCCATAATCTATGACCTTTCAGCGTCACCATGATCTATATCGGTGTTACAGACTAACTACCGAATATGGTTTTCTTCCCTACCTCGTCAAGAATTAAGGAAAATTAGAGATAACAAGTTCAAGTTCTTCAATAAGCCAAGATCCGTCTGAACAACAAAGTGAATGACATCATAAATAATTCAGATAATTTAGGGCAATTGACAAATTAACAAAAAATTGAACATAAATTGACATACAAATCTAAATAATTCAGATAATTTAGGGCATGTAACCTAAATTGAAGACAAATTAACAAAAAATTCAGATAATTTAGGGTAATTGACATACAAATCTCGAGGTGGGTACGACGGCGCCGGCGTTGGTGGTGCGGCGGCAGTGGTGGGTTTCCTTGCGCGGCGACAGTGGAGGGCTTTGTGGCACGACCGGAGTGCAAGGCTTGGTGGCGCGGCGTCGGGTGGGGGACGGGAGTGTCGCCGGAGCTGGGTCGCCGTAGAGAAGGGTCGCCGGAGGTGAGAACGGCGGTGGGTGGGTGGGAGCAGAATTTCAGAGAGAGAACGGGGAGAGAGAAAGAAACCAGATCTGAATTTAAATGGAGGATCTTTAGCGACGGAATAAGACCGTCGCTAAAACTCCGTCGGTGAATGTCTTATTATAAAGACTTTTGCGACAGAATTTTTAGCGACGGTTTTATTCCGTCGTTTAAATAATTTTAAAAAAAAAACTCAAAATTACTAATTTTATAAAAAATATTTAGCGACGGTAATTCCGTCGCTAAAAGTCCGCCGTTAAAACTCCGTTGCAAAATACTTTTACCGACGGTGTCTTCCGTCGGTAATAGTATTTTGCAACGGAGTTTTAACGACGGTATATTCCGTCTCTTAAAGACATGTTTAGCGACGGAATACCTTCCATCGCTAAAACTCCGTCGCAAAATACATATTTTCTTGTGGTGAATTCCGAAGATTACCACTTCCCTCTCATTGAAATTGCATCAATATTGTTGGTCTCAAGTCTCAACAGAAACAACAGAACCAAGTATGTTACCTTAAACTTTAAATGTCAAATTATACTAAACTGAATCTAGCTCGAGTAACCAAATCTGAAATTTCTCCAAATAGAAGACACGTTAATCTTGACCTAAAAAATTCATTTCTTAAACTTTTGAGGGCTTTCCTTATTCTTTGAAGTGCTGAAACCTCTAAGTGCCCCATTAAAACTTAATCAATCACTATGTAACTTATGATTCTAATTTAACTTAGCCATGAAAATTGGCATATGATTCCAAAGTAAACTTCATGATATCAGCAGACACATGTGTGCATAAAATGAATATGCGGGTATATGGCATGAAACTTAAAAGGAAATCATCCATGTTTTACACAAGCTACATATGTATACTCTCATACACAAGGATGTACATATCTTCGGACTAACTTGTAGTAAGTTAGCCGTAAATGTCCATAGGGGAGGGATAGGTGGGGTGATAGGGTCTCGGGGGGTGGGGGCTTGAGACATTTTTGGGCTCTCTTGTTGGGTAATTAGTAAAACTGTAGGGGTGAATGGGGTTGGGGTAATTAGGACCTCTTTTAAGTTTAGCGCTTGGTTTCCCCTAGTATTTGGTCTTATTCTCCCTTTCTCAAGTGACATGGATGCAATGGTTTTTTTATGTGTGGAAGGTTGCGGCTCCTATGGTGATGTCAACTGTTTGTTTCTTTTGAGATTCCATGGGGTGTGGATTTACTCTCGATTGGTGCACCGGCTTCTGGAATTTGTTTCCGGTTGTCTTCTCTAGCATGTGGTTTTTTATTCATGTTAAAAATGTACTGCTCCTTTCGATCCACCCGGTTTTCTGGTGTTGCTTCTAAATCTATGGGTTTTGACAGGTTACTTTAGTTAAACTAAAGTGTATGATATGTTTTGCCTAGTTTGACTGTAATTAGTACAGAACCTATTGCGTAATTTCCTTAAAATCTAACCCCTACGATCGTGTTAAATTATTGTAACTTGATTCTCCTGTTTATAACCTAAAAAAAGAGGAGAACCCAGTTCAAAGTCTCTTGCAAGGGTTTTTTTAATATATATAGGGAGCTGATCCATTGATAGCGCTAGCAAATGGAGTTAAGTTGCTAGCGCGATCTGACCGTCCATCCTGAAAGATGGACGGTCCAGATCGCGCCTTTTTCCAAAACTGATCCCGTCCGCCATACTGTCTCGCGGACGGGAGTTTTACCTTTTTGCCCTCCTCCCATGTCCGCGAGACTGTCTCGCGGACGCCTTTCTGTTCCTGACATGTGTCAGGAAAAAGGCGTCCGCCATACTGTATGGCGGACGATCTCTAGGCTGACACATGTCAGGGCCTGTCCCCTCGGTCGCCTATAAAGTCTCGGGCGTGAGCCCCGAGAACTGTCCCCTGGTATCTGTATGGCGTCAACTCTCTCCTGCTATAAATATTTAATCAGATCGGGGTATATATATTATTGTAGCGGACGGCGTCCCCTCTCTCGAACATCTAACCTAAAGCCGCTACCCCATCTACGGCGACTCACATCTCCGGTCACCCACATCTCCCCGCCGACACCACCGTCCTCACCTCAACGACGATCTCGATGGCTTCTGGATCGGAGACCACCTACGCCTACGATTATATTGGCAACTTGCACCTGGTAGGCAAACACTTTTTCAAAGTCATGATGCCGGGATTTGAGCATGAACTTGTAGGCTATCCCTCTTTCTCTTTCTCTGTATTTTCGTGTGTTAAAAGTTTGATCTTTTGTTTTTCTTAACCAAAACTAACCTATTTTTTGTATTTTGTGTTTGGTAGGACATACCGGAAGCATTTACCAATCAATTTACAACAATTCATGATAGTGCAAGATTATATAGCCGCAAGGGGGCATGGCAGGTTGAAATCAAGCTGAAGCCCGGCCGATCCCAAAAAAAGGAATTCGCAGAGGGTTGGAACGTCTTCGTGCGCCAGCATGGCCTCGAACTCGGGGACTTTGTAGTGTTCGAACACCTTGGGTGGTGGGATTTTCAAGTTGTAATCTTTGAACGGAGCGCTTGTGAAAAGCTTTCGTACCCCATTTGTGAACCATAGTTTATTATAATAAAAATATTTATGTTCTTGTTTATTATGTTTTCAAATTTTTTCTTGGTTAATTGTGCCTTTTTTTGTTGCCTCGATATATTGATATATTGAGATCGTTGATTATGAATTGTACATTATTTTTTGGAAAAATTGAGATTGTTGATTCCGTCGCTAAAACAAGTCTTTGGGCGTCAGTTTATTAAAATAGCATTAACGTACTATGTCGCTAAAACAAGTCTTCGGGCCAATTTATTTCAATTTATTAAAACTGCATTACGGGCGCCAATTTATTCCAATTTATTACATTACGCCACATTGTATAGTTCTATATATATAGCGGATATAAGGGGCCCTCCGCTTAGGCCGGGTTCGGGAAGGTCGGGAACTAAGGCCCCGTTTGACAAAAATTTTTTGCCTCTTTTTTTTTCAGTTTTAAAAACTGAAAAAAAATGTCTGGTCCGTGCCAACCATTTTCTGCGGTAAGTATATCCGCGATACTATATAGCGGACAGTTTGGACTAAGTGTAGAAAAAACTAAGTGTTGGAGAGGTGGAAGTAAGTGTAGAAGAAAAAACTAAGTGTAGAAGAAAAAACTAAGGTCCCGTTTGACAAATTTTTTTTCCCTCTTTTTTTCAGTTTTAAAAACTGAAAAAAGTGTAGAAAAAACGAAGTTTTGGAGAGGTGGAACAAAGTGTAGAAGAAAAAACTAAGTAGTGGTATTCTAAGTAGCGGACGTAGAGAACACAACCAAAAACATTCTGCGGGGCCGTCCGCTATACTATGTAGCGGACGTAGAGAAGATGTGTCGTCCGCTACATAGTATAGCGGACGTAGAGAAAACTACCAAAAGTCTAGCGTCCGCGATACTATATAGCGGACAAGGAACAGACCCGCGAGACTATATAGCGGACGGCAAATGTATATTGTCCAGCGGACAGCAAATATATATATTCAAACCCAAAAGAAAGTCCCCCTATAACTTCTACACTCTTCTTCTCCCCGTGTTCTTCCTACTCACAAATATTCCCAGCGGCGTTGGCAAGCAGATCTGCGCAATTTCTTCATAAGAGCAGCTTTAATCCCCCCCTAATAGATCACGTAAGTTCACAAAATCAATCCTTTACATGTTTCTAATCTATAGTTGTGATCAATATTGCGTTTTATGCGTGGTTTTGATTATGCATTGAGCATGTGCTAGCGGTGATGAGGATTTATATATGTATGTATTTGTTCATGTGCTAGCGTTTGTAAAATCCGATTCCATAGTTTCAGTTGCAAAAAATGGAATTTATCCCTGGACCAGAAGATCCATCCGTGTTATACGACCAAGCCAACCATATCAGTACGCTCATATGGGATGGTGGAGTAAGATACATTATTTATCAACTTTCTTATTATTACGAACGTTGTTTTACCGTTCATTTTGCTCAAATTGTATTTATTAATAATTCGTAGGAAAGAGAACTTCTCACCACCGTAGAAGTATCTCGCGAGTTCACGAGATGGACCTTGAACAATTCCCAGAAAAGCATACTGCGTGGAATTGGGTTTGGGATTTTCACGCATGGGCAGATCTTTCAACAGCTTGACCGGGCCTTGATAGGTGCCCTTGTTGAGAGGTGGAGAAGTGAAACGAATACGTTTCACTTCCCGATCGGAGAGATGACGATTACCCTAGAAGATGTAGGGTTCATCTTGGGGTTGCCGGTGACGGGGCGGCCGGTAATTGCTCCTCCGTCAGACGCAACGAATAAGAGAACAGCGCGAGACTTCTTCACTTCGATACCCCAGGATCAATTTAGCACTGGTGGTATAAAGTTGAAGTGGTTGGTAGATACCTACGGGGTTTTGCCGGAAAACTATACGGGCCGTGAGCTTGTGGTGTACACAAAGGCCTTCCTCTTGTGGGTGATGGGAGCAATTTTATTCCCAACGACGTCGAAGAACACGGTCAGCGTGAAATATTTACCGTTGTTGGGTAACCTGTCGGAGGTTGGGGATTATGCCTGGGGTGCAGCGGTTCTTTCGTATCTGTACCGAGCATTGCACAAGGCAACGAGGCCCAACTCCAAAGCCATATGTGCATGTCTCTCGCTATTGCAGGTATATCATATAAATCATGTCTTCGTTATTGTGTTTTATTTTTGTTGAATCGACGATATAAATATAATTTTTTGATGTTCTCAGGTGTGGTCTTACGAACACCTTGCTCCCGGTGCACCAACGCGTAGGGATGGAACCGACAAAGTCTGGCCTCGGTTGTGTGCTTGGGAGTACAGCCGGAGGGCTAGCCACTACAAGAGGAGAGTCGATCCCCATCACAACATTACGTACTATCGAGGGGAGTTCGACCGTCTATCTCCGGGCCAAATGCGTTGGGCACCGTACATACGTTTGGCGCGACGGGTGGGAGAGTCGTTCGTCTTCACGCTCTCCGGGTTGCAGCGCACACCCCTGATCCATTTCGAGCTCGCAGAGTGGCAGCTGCCCGACCGAGCAATGCGCCATTTTGAGTTGGAGCAGGGTTTGCCAGTCGATGCCCCGGATATGAGGGTTAACAGGAACCCACCGGATGTCGGAGTGTTTGGCACCGCCAATGCGTACGAATTGTGCGCGGCCGAAATAGAGCTTTGGACTTCTTGGCAGGACACACTGGCGGCCATCGTCTCGGAGCCAGACCCCGTTATCAGCATCGATCAGTACGATGAGTGGTACTACCGCATCACGCGGAGGAGAGTAGCCCCTGTAAACTTTGAACGTGGGGAGAGGTATGCGCCTAGGGGTCAGATCGATGAGCGTATGGCATACAATCTCGTAAGTTGCCCAACAAGTCTGACTTGAACCAAATTAGTTGAATATAAATGTCTGATTGAAGTTACTTAATTTTTTATCTCTTTGGATGTAGGTTAATGCCTCGCTTGCATTCTTCCAGAAGTTGAGTGAGCGGAGGGATCTGGTGAGCGCAATGGGCGAGGATCTTTGCCAACAGGCTGCGACATTGGCTTTAGGCTGCGGGAATTTTTTGCGCCAAGCATCGGGCCAGTCTTCGGGAGTAAGCCCGGGAATGGGTTATACGGGCGTCAGCCAGGGATACGGTGATCCCTCTGGACAGGCTTCAGGGGTGAGTCAGGGAGTTGTTGGTACCTCTGAAGCGGGGATGGGACAGGCTCAAGCGTCGTGGGGCGATTACAGCGGCCCCTCCTTCAATTTGTTCCCGGAACCCCTCTCTCAAGTCACGCAAGACTTTCCTTTCGGAAACTACGGTTTCTCCGAGGCACTGCCCATTGTCCCGTGGGCGGGACCAGTTGGCGGCCCCGAAGGGGAATATCAGCCGGCCGAAGAAGGAATTGGAGGCCAATATCCCCCGATCGACCCCCGAGGGCAATATCCGAAAGGGCATCCAGCCAGGCCCCTAAAGCCGCATAAATGCGATATAATCCGAGCCCGTTATTTTAGCGGGGCCCCCCAAGACGGAGCGTCGTATGACGTGGATCACCCCGAGGGCTTGGATTACAATGCCTCTTGGACAGAGATCGCCTCGCTGGCGCCGGGATCTTGGTTAGACAGCGGTGTCATCTCGCACTACGTGCAAATTCTGAGGCGAAGGTGTCGGGAGCATCCAGACATCGGTCTGCGCGTGTTTATCTTGGATGCTTTTTTCCATCAGCTCCTAGTACAAGAGTGGCACGACTGGGGCAATGCAAGGAAGGGGAGAGGCATGGCCCAGTGGAAACCGTCCCCTAACCTACAAGCATATCTTGCTAGGGATAGTCCAGTGAGCGCAAGTGTTGCCGACGTGTTTCTAATCCCCTTTTTAGGGAATGCGCACTGGTACTTGGTTTGCTACGAACCATTACAGAGCACGGTTTCAGTCGTCGACAGTCTCTACGACGATACCGACGTGATGCCTGTGATTGATATGTACCGAGGCATAGGCCAGTTGGATGCCATGGTAAGATCCTGTTTCCTTCTTGTTGTAACTTGCATATTATAAAACTGATTAATCTTATTTTGCTAGCTATGTTTAATGCTTATTATGGTTCTCGCAGAATCTTTTTGCTGCCCTGGTCAATGGTAGGCGTCGGGAGAAGGTATCGCGCAGGCCGGTCCTCATTTTCCGATTGAAGAGGAGTAGGCCCAAGCAACATAATTCCTCGGACTGCGGCGTCTTCCTCTGCATGTACATGGATTACATTTGCCGGTCTGAGAGCCTCAAGAAGACTGTCTGGAGCGAAGAATGCATACAAGACTTTAGGTATAGGATTGCTTGGCAAATTATAAATGGCCGGCCTAGAGCTATTAGGTTTATTGTAAATCCGTGTAAGGAACATAATTCCTGCGAGAGATGATGTTCCCCAATTCACATTGTAACGTTACAACACTTTTTTAACCCAAAAAATTTATTGAATGCGATTGATTTTATTGACCAATGTGATTTAACGGTGGGAAACCAAGTGTTGGATATCTGTCTATCTGCAGGGCAAGTGTTCAAAAAATAACAAAGTGATCGATAATATGTGTATCTGCGGGGCCGTCCGCTACATAGTATAGCGGACGCAGAGAAGTGAACCAAAACCAAAAAAAAAAAAATAAGTGTTGGGGTCTGCGGGGCCGTCCGCTACATAGTATAGCGGACGCAGAGAAGCGATCCAAAACCAAAAAAACTAAGTGTTGTAGGGGGGGCGGGGCCGTCCGCTACATAGTATAGCGGACGCAGAGAAGTGAACCAAAACCAAAAAAAAACTAAGTGTTGTAGGGGGGTATTCTGCGGGGCCGTCCGCTACATAGTATAGCGGACGCAGAGAAGTGAACCAAAACAAAAAAAACTAAGTGTTGTAGGGGGGTATTCTGCGGGGCCGTCCGCTACATAGTATAGCGGACGCAGAGAAGTAAACCAAAACCAAAAAAAACTAAGTGTTGTAGGGGGGTATTCTGCGGGGCTGTCCGCTACATAGTATAGCGGACGCAGAGAAGTGAACCAAAACCAAAAAAAACTAAGTGTTGTAGGGGGGTATTCTGCGGGGATGTCCGCTACATAGTATAGCGGACGCAGAGAAGTGAACCAAAACCAAAAAAAACTAAGTGTTGTAGGGGGGTATTCTGCGGGGATGTCCGCTACATAGTATAGCGGACGCAGAGAAGTGAACCAAAACCAAAAAAAAACTAAGTGTTGTAGGGGGGTATTCTGCGGGGCCGTCCGCTACATAGTATAGCGGACGCAGAGAAGTGAACCAAAAACAAAAAAAACTAAGTGTTGTAGGGGGGTATTCTGCGGGGCCGTCCGCTACATAGTATAGCGGACGCAGAGAAGTGAACCAAAACCAAAAAAAACTAAGTGTTGTAGGGGGGTATTCTGCGGGGCCGTCCGCTACATAGTATAGCGGACGCAGAGAAGTGAACCAAAACCAAAAAAAACTAAGTGTTGTAGGGGGGTATTCTGCGGGGCTGTCCGCTACATAGTATAGCGGACGCAGAGAAGTGAACCAAAACCAAAAAAAAACTAAGTGTTGTAGGGGGGTATTCTGCGGGGCCGTCCGCTACATAGTATAGCGGACGCAGAGAAGTGAACCAAAAACAAAAAAAACTAAGTGTTGTAGGGGGGGTATTCTGCGGGGCCGTCCGCTACATAGTATAGCGGACGCAGAGAAGTAAACCAAAACCAAAAAAAAACTAAGTGTTGTAGGGGGGGTTCTGCGGGGCCGTCCGCTACATAGTATAGCGGACGCAGAGAAGTGAACCAAAACCAAAAAAAACTAAGTGTTGTAGGGGGGTATTCTTTAATACCTTAGGTTTCTAATGTTGTGCTGCGCAGTGTAGCGGACAGTGTAAGAAATCACGTATAAAAAAATGATTGTAAAGGTTATTACAAACGAGTCATTACTAAAATATTATTACAAAATGTCCGACACTTTTGATGGCTCATAAAAGATTATTACAAAATATTCAGTACACTAAAGTTCCACTGCAGCTTGTTCGTCCTCATCCTCGGCATCATCTTCTTCCCCGTCTTGCAAAGGCACTGGACTTATCCCCAGTGCCTTGTAATGGTTCCGCTTGTCGTGGTCTGTCATTTTGTTGCACAATGCACACCTTCTTAGCTTTTTTGGTTGAGTTGCCGTCTCAATAGAGCTTTTCATCCGCGTAGATCTCTTGCGGCCTTTCGTTTGCGATATAATTGGATCCGAAGGCCGGATATCATTGTCGGCTCCCTCCCCCGGCTCGTCATCTTCTGATCCCGTCGTAGGCTCGGTGTCAACCGCATTGCTGACTGAAGCTGCTTCCAATTGGTCGACGATGGGCTCTTGCTGCTGAGCTACCTCGAGGAGATGTTTATATCCGACCATTGTAGCAGCACCCTTTACGGACAAACGGGTGAACATCGTCACCAGATGATTATACCGCAACGTCTCTGATTCTTCAAAGTCAGTATACGGGTGCTCCGGAAAGGAAATGGTACCGTGCAACCTGTTTGCACCTTTCGTCCAACGTGGCAGGACGTATTTATCGGGGATTGTCCTGATATTCTTCTGTGTGAAAAACCGCAGAATGTGTCTACACAGGATGCCATGGAACTCAAACTTCTTACAAACACATGTCACCGAGTCCGTCAATGTGTCGTGGGTCACCGTATAAATTCTGCGCAGCTTCTCAGGGACGAGGTCATTCACGAGCGAATAAACCTTGTACTCACGCGACGACTTTTCTGCCACCTTATATATACTGTATCGGCCCGATTTTTGCAGCTCTACTTGGTATAGCAGGAAGATCTCCTTCGTATAGACTTTGGCACCGTTCAGCTCCAGCGGGGTCTCAAGCAACCTTCTCCTTTGCTTGTACGTGGTTGCAAAGTCTGCAGCCCTTTCTTTCACGAACAACGACGCAACCGCTTTTTGTGCTGATGTGACGAAACTCTTCAAATTGGTAGCTGTACCCACATAACTATCGAACGTGGCATTCATAGATTCACTCCTGCCCGTCGTTTTCATGCCCGCAGAAAAATGACTTCTCGTGTAAACACCAATCCATTGCTCTTTGAGCCCGTACAAGTGCTGGAGCCACTCGTTGTCTTGCAATGAGTAATCCCGAACAAGCTTTTCCCACCTCTCCTCGAATTCCTCAATCGTTAATGACTTGAGGACGCATTTGTCAAAATCCTGTTTAAAGTCTGGATACTTTGCGTACATGTGATGCAGACGTTCAGGGTATTTGTTGCTTATGTGCCAAGTGCACAAGTTGTGTCGAGTATCTGGGAAGACGGTAGCAATAGCCTTCTTCATTGCCAAATCTTGATCGGTGATGATAACAGTCGGTGCTTTGAAGTTCATTGCTTCCAGCCACACCCTAAACAACCATTCAAAAGAACTCTCGCTCTCGTCCCTTAACAAGGCGAACCCGAACAGGATGGAGTGATAATGATGATTGACGCCCGTGAAAGGAGCGAACGGCATCGAGTACTTGTTGGTACGGTATGTGGTGTCGAAAGTCACGACATCCCCAAAATGCTTATAAGCTAGCCTCGAACGACCGTCGACCCAAAAAATTGTGCTAACTCGATGCTCGTCGTCAAGTTTATAGTCGAAGGTAAACTGCGGGTCCTCCATCTGCATCCGTTTCAATAGGCTCATTGTCGCTTGCGCATCATTGAGGTCATACGCGGCTCGTCTATGGGTTCGGACCGCGTTACGAACGTCTGTCGTGTTAAAGTTTAAATTTTGAATTCCCCCAGCCTGTTCAGCAAGAACATTAATCATGTCGGTAGGTCCTAGCCGCGCATCGCTCATTGTGTGAATTAGGCTCCTCGCGACCTTACCCATCTTCTTGTGTTGATGCATCTGACTCACCTTAGAAGGGGTTACTAACGGGTGATTGTGTGCCAGTTCCAGGCTGGTAATAAGCCAATGATCTTGTTTGGCTTTATAGCTTACGAACATCTTGACCTGGCAATTCGTGCGCGCAAAGCAATCCCGTCTTCTCCGCGCATACCCTATTTCGTCATCATCACTGTCATCGTTGCCTACGCGTGTCTCATTTTGCACTGGGTTTCTGCCCCTATGACACTCGTATAAGCGAGAGCATATCCTTTTCGATACGCTGCTTGTTCTTGTAGTTTTTATTCTAATGCCAAAACCAACCCTCAATGAATAAGCTCGAAAACATTCTCCAGCTTCTTCCAACGTTTGAAAGGTTCGTCCTAGATACGGATCACTAGCATCTACGGGGGTGCTGGAGCTCGATACGAAATCAGACATTGTGAAAAAGACCTATGTAGAAATAGAATACGCTTATTATCTCAAAATTATCTTGACGATTAGACCGATTTAGGATACCATATACATAATCTCAAAAGTGTCTCCTATTTTGCTAATTATATATTTACTGAACATAACAAATTAAAATTACTAAGATAAACGGTAGCAAGATCACAAACTTTACCTTGCTTGAGTGATGCTTGAACCAAGTGTGTTACTCCAAGAAAAGCTTGAAGGGTGCTGAAAATGGAAGCAAGTGAATCTGAAAGCCCCGCAAAAATTTTGCTGAAAGAGCCGAGTAGGGATAGATTCTAGGATACCAGGGGACAGTTCTCGGGGCTCACGCCCGAGACTTTATAGGCGACCGAGGGGACAGGCCCTGACATGTGTCAGCCGAGATCGTCCGCCATACAGTATGGCGGACGCCTTTTTCCTGACACATGTCAGGAACAGAAAGGCGTCCGCGAGACAGTCTCGCGGACATGGGAGGAGGGCAAAAAGGTAAAACTCCCGTCCGCGAGACAGTATGGCGGACGGGGATCAGTTTTGGAAAAGGCGCGATCTGGACCGTCCATCTTTCAGGATGGACGGTCAGATCGCGCTAGCAACTTAACTCCATTTGCTAGCGCTATCAATGGATCAGCTCCCATATATATATATATCTATATATATATATGTATATATACCTGCATACCACGTCTCCTATTAATTAACG
>JAVXUP010004958.1:0-24011 GCA_033070095.1 Escallonia herrerae | reverse complement strand
CCCCACCCCTGCCACGTGGCCCAACCCCATGGCCCCTGCCACGTGGCGTCCCCCTCCCCCTGCCACGGCCCACCAGCATGGCCAACCGGCGGTATTAGCGATGGCCCTGCCACGTGGCATCCCCTTCCCCTGCCACGTGGCAGAGGGAGGGCAACCGCGTGGGTGGTACCAGCGGTTGGTCCCCGCCCTGCCACGTGGCGTCCCCCCCCCTGCCACGTGGCCCAACCGCGGTACCACCCCCGGTTGGGCTCCCCCTGCCACGTGGCAGGGGTCCCCCTGCCACGTGGCCCAACCGGTATACCACCCGCGGTGGTCCCCTGCCACGTGGCGCCCTTCCCCCTGCCACGTGGCCCAACCGCTCCTACCACCCGCGGTCGGCCCGGCGTCACGTGGCGTCCCCTCCCCCTGCCACGTGGCCCAACCGCTCTACGACCCGCGGCGGTCCCCTCCCTCTGCCACGTGGCGTCCCCTCCCCTCACGCAGGGCCCACCCTCCCAAACCCGCGGTTGGCTGCGTCCCTCCCCTGCCACGTGGCGCCCCCCCGCGTGATGTCACCCCGTGTCCGGCCCCCTTCCCCAATGCCACGTGTCGTCCTTCCCTCCCCCGTGATGCCCCAACGTGGTGTCCTTCTGCCGAATTTTTTTTTGCAGCAGCCTTTGACCGCATAAACACCCACCCTTCCTCACTTTTTTCTGTCTTTTTTCTTCTCTCTTCCTCGCTTCTCTCTTTATAATCCCCTCCCCCGAACCCTTCTCTGCACTCTGTCATTTTTACCAACTTCCTTCGTACTTCATATCTCACCTACATAATCTCCACAACAATACAAATCAAAAAATTTTACGCTAGAAGATCGGTGGATAACCGCTAGAAGATCGGTAGTTTTTTCTTTAAATACATCAAGTCACAACAAGTAAGTATTTTGAATTTCCTTATAATTCAATGTTAGGTTTATACAAATCAGCGTATTACATTTATAGATTCCAAAACAGCGATTTTTTAGGGTGCCAAATATAGACAGTTTTTCACGAATTTATAAAAAATAGCTAGAGCTAGATTTTGCCAAAATACAAAAAAGAGACCCTAGTTATTCTTAAAGGATCTGTCTCAGGTAAAAATTTCAGATTTTTCCAAAGACTGGAAAGGGGTTAACTGATACGGGGAACCTTGTAACTCTGCAGTGTATTTTAAAATATCAAGCTAGCGCGATTTCGCGCGAAACTTTTATGAGAATCCTAGGATGTTGGGAGTTCCATTCCCCAGGAATTCGGGCCATTCCGAAGCCGTTACCTATTTTTTTGGCCGAACGGCCCTTTAAGCGCTTGACCGGACACCGGTTCGCGATTTTTGGGCGAAACCTCCGTAAAATACTTTTTATGTCAAGAATGAATTCAGGAAGCCTCAAGTAGCATTTCGAAGCACTTTTGATATTTTTTTATGCCAGGGGCATTTCGGTAATTCGCCGCCCCGAGGGGTAATTTTACAGTGCTAAGTTTTTTGACGGACTTTTTAGTCCAGAAATATAATTACAAAACCTGAAATGTTGTTTTGAAGCTGACGTGGCGCGCGTAGGGGTGTTTTGGTAATTTTCCCGCGCCAAGGGGTGTTTTGGTAATTTTCCCGTGCCAAGTTTTTCAAACGACTTTTTAGTCCAGAAATGTAAGTAAACCACCTGAAATGTTGTTTAAGCTGGTTCGGGGGCGTTGGGGTGATAGTGAACGCTCAGGGCATTTCGGTAATTTGCCGATGTTCGGGGGCTATTTTGCTAGGAAGGATCCAGCTTAAAATTCATACCTTAAAATAACTTTTAGTTCAGGAAAGGGTGTGAGACACCCGAAAACTTATTTTGTTCCAGATGTTCTGAACCTTGTGACGCACCGGCGATGACTGCCAGGGGATATTTTGCATAAGTAGCGGGTGTTTTGGTAACTTGCTCCTTTTCCTGATATATTTGGTATATAATTGACGTAATACATTTAAAAACTTGACTTTAAAGCGGTTTTGAGGTGTTGGAGGTGTAGGGGCCATCGGGCTATATATTGCTATATAACCACGTTGGCGCTAAATTCAGTGGGAACTAGCGTAATTAAGCGTTCGGAGTGGTGGGAATTGAGGATTTGTTTTAATACATTGAAATAATGACTATTGCTAATGTGTTGGTAAGCTAGGTTAAAGATCCAGTTATAGTTTTGGAATGTAAATATTATGGATATTATGGACGCTAAGTTGGTTTATAATTATATTTTGTTCTTAAAGGTATGAATTTCAGCTCTGGACCTCATGATACATCAATCCTATACGATGACGATGACCACGTCGCGAGGCACGTATTTGACGGTGTCGATAGGGGTGTTTTGGAAACAATTCAAAGCACAAGGCACCTTGAAGAGTGGGTACTAAACGAGGAACAAATACAGCTATTACACCGTCAAAATTTAACCCTGTTCACCGATCCCGGGAAATGGTCTCGACACGACGATTGCCTTATATCCGCTCTAGTTGAACGATGGAGGAGCGAGACGAACTCATTTCACTTCCGGTTTGGTGAAATGACTGTTACGTTAGAGGACGTCGGATTTATACTTGGAATCCCATGTCACGGAGACCCGTTACTTGAACGTGCCGTCTGCATCCATAGCGAATATGGCTATGCAGTATTTTCCGGGAATTCCAAGGGCAGCGCTTACAACAAACGGCGTCAAGCTTAAATGGCTGAGAGAGCAGTACGGCGTGCTACCGGATGAATACACTCCTCAAGATTTCGTGACGTATACGAAGGCATTCCTTCTGTATATTATTGGAGCTATATTACTTCCGACGCATTCGAAAAACACGGTGCATCCGAAGTATATGGTGTTCTTGGAGGATCTTGAGGAGGTATACTCCTATTCGTGGGGTTCAGCTGTCCTTGCGCACCTATATCGAGCACTGCATAAGGCTACGAGAAACGGTGCCAAGTCCATTGCCGCCTGCCTGACTCTATTACAGGTATGAGCATTTATTTTCTTGGTAGGATCCTTAGTCAATATATTCGGGATTAATTACTAATTCCATATAATGTTTGCATTCACAGGTTTGGTCTTACGAGAGGCTACCCATGGGTCGTCCACAACCGTTGGTAGATTCCGATGAGACGTGGCCTAGGGTGTGGGCCTGGGGGCCTACGACCAACCGGAGGTGGAGACGGGTAGACCCTCACCACCATCTAAAGTTCTATCGGGGGAACTAGAGATACTAGATGCATCCCAGGTGACGTGGCAGCCATATGGCAAGGTGATGCATCTGTTGGATGAGTGGTGTTGGCAACTTCCGGTGTCGTACGTGCTGGCAGGTTTGGTTCGCTCATTCACTTCGAAGAATGTGAGTTTCAGATGCCCGATCGAGCTATGAAGCAAGCTGGCTGTCCACAAGGGATACCAAAACCCGCTGTAGACATGCGGCCATACAGGGGTGGTCGAGGGCCGAACTTCGAGGTGGCTGATGCCTTGATTTTGTTGGGTGACGAGGTGCACCAGTGGAATACCTGGCAGGAAACGTATGATAGCCTTGTATCGCTGAAGCACGACGGCATTAGTACTGAGGAATACTTACAGTGGTTTCTCAGGGTGACGCGCACGAGGGTGAATCGCCCTTCCCAGGTGAAGAAGACATCGTACGCGCCACGTGAGGTCTATGACCAGTTCTGGGCATTGGCCATTGTAAGTCATGCTAGTGTTGTTTGATAATTTATTTGCGCACCTTATCGACCATTTGTCAAATATGATTAGCCATATTTTTCTATGCATGTTTTTTAGGTTGACCAGGGCATTGAGGTGTTCAAGCAGCTGGAGTCGTTTGACTGGTTTGTCGCGCAGGCTCCTGACAATCTCAAGAGGTCCATTGAGAAGTACAAGACTGAAGTTCAAAACTTTAGTCTTGCGTACCGGGGTTACGAAGGGGAGCCGTCTAGTCGCCCTCGTCCTGAAGCGTACGACTATCAGCCCCAGAGTCAGGTGTGGGAGTCGTCTGGTCGCCCTCTTCCTGACGCGTACAACTATCAGCCCCAGAGTCAGGTGTGGGAGCCGTCTGGTCGCCCTCCTCCTGACGCGTACGACTATCAGCCCCAGAGTCAGGTGTGGGAGCCGTATAGTCGCTTGCCTCCTGACGCATACGACTCTCAGTGCCAGAGTCAGGTTCCCCAAGTAGGAATCCAGGCCTCGCGCCCAAGCTTTCGGTCGGACAAAGGACAAGCGACGAAGCCATTGAGGTCGGACAAGATGGCTTGGATCGACCGGCACTACTTTCGGGCATGAGCCTGTCAATTCAGCAGACTTTCCCCTTGCGACATTCCTAGGTCATGAGGATATCAGAACGTTGGCGCCGGAGACAGATCTTTCAAATTTTGTCATGAACGCTTACATAGAACTGCTCCGGATTAGAGAGCAACGTTTTAACCGTTCTGAATATTTGAAGCTTAACATGTATCCCACTCATTTTGTGGAATTAACGGTGAGAGAATTCACAGAATGGAGGCGAGGGGGCGGTAGGAGTAAGTGGAAACCAGGTCGAAACGTGTTAGGCATGATGAACGCAGACTATCAATGTCCCGCTGCTGATGCGAACCTTATCATGATACCCTGTCATCATGCAAACCACTGGTTCCTATTAGTTCTCCATCCAGCGTTCAGAACGGTTCACATATACGATAGCCTAAGGGAGGACGAGCCTGCCAGACTGCTGGACAGATGTACAACGAGTACATCACTTTAGTGGTTAGTATTTATTTTTTGACCTTGGCCCATAGTATATTGTTCTTGTCTCATAGGCTTGATTCTCGTTTTTATTGTTGGATGCAGACTACTGTCCTCTCGCTAGCATGCGGACGGCCACAGGGTGACCCTTGGACGGTCGTGATGATAAAGGACCGACCAAAGCAATATAACGGTCACGATTGCGGGATTTACGTCCTCAAGTACATGGACTACGTTGCTCGCTCGGAAGTGCTCAAACACTCCTCGTGGACTAGGAAGGATGCCTTGACGTTTAGGTATAGGATAGCCTGGGAGCTGAAAAAGAATGAAGCTAGACGCATTCATTACCATTATCCTGACGTGCGTGGCTAGCTGCTGTGATGTTACAAAAAATTGTACCAAAAAGAAATGTACATAATTTTTCGCATGCTATGAATTTGGCGCTAAAATGTGCGCGAATATACCTTTCATATGACGGCATTCGAAAAAATTACGCGTCTCGCTTTTCGCCGAAATTCATAGAAATGGGCTAACTAGCGTGCATGAGGTGCAATGAGCGAAAAAGTGACAAAAAAAATTTCAACTTTTTTCGGAAGCTATCAAATGCGGCCTATAGTGTGCCCGAATAGGCCCTTCCTAAAAACTCAAAAATTAATGTGTCTCGTTTTTCGCCGAAAGTCTTACAAATGGGCTAACTAGCGTGCCTGAAGTGCAATGAGCGGAAAAAAATTACAACTTTTTCGGAAGCTATCAAATGGGGCTAAAGTGTGCCCGAGGCCCTTCCTAGGAAAACTCAAAAATTAATGTGTCTCGTTTTTCGCCGAAAGTCTTACAATGGGCTAACTAGCGTGCCTGAAGTGCAATGAGCGGAAAAAAGTGACAAAAAAATTACAACTTTTTTCGGAAGCTATCAAATGGGGCCTAAAGTGTGCCCGAATAGGCCCTTCTTAGGAAAACTCAAAAATTAATGTGTCTCGTTTTTCGCCGAAAGTCTTACAAATGGGCTAACTAGCGTGCCTGCAATGAGCGGAAAAAAAGTGACAAAAAAATTACAACTTTTTTCGGAAGCTATCAAATGGGGCCTAAAGTGTGCCCGAATAGGCCCTTCCTAGGAAACCAAAAATTAATGTCTCGTTTTTCGTCGAAAGTCTTACAAATGGGCTAACTAGCGTGCCTGAGTGCAATGAGCGGAAAAAAAGTGACAAAAAAAATTATAACTTTTTTCGGAAGCTATCAATTTGGGCTAAAGTGTGCCCGAATAGGCCCTTCCTAGGAAAACTAAAAATTAATGTGTCTCGTTTTTCGCCGAAAGTCTTACAAATGGGCTAACTAGCGTGCCTGAAGTGCAATGAGCGGAAAAAAAGTGACAAAAAAAATTACAACTTTTTTCGGAAGCTATCAATTGGGCCTAAAGTGTGCCCGAAAACGGAGTTACCAAAAATATCAATAATCCACAAATCAAATCACAAATTAAAGATTGCACAAACCAAATCACAAATTTAAACATTATAAAAGTTCAATTTATACAACTGAAACATTAACCCTAACACTCTTCCTCATCGTCCTCCTCGACCATACTGCCAGGTTCGATACCTAACACTTTATAATGGTTTCTCTTGTCATGATCAGTCATCTTATTACACAACGCACACTTTCGTAATTTTTTTTGACCCGTTGCTTCTTCAATCGGATTCTTCATGCGTATTGCTCGTTTTCGCCCTTTTGTTTGAGAAATAATTGGATCAAAAATGTCGCTCCTCACGTTGTAGGTCAGTGCCGTCAATGACTGGCTGTTTGGCTCGATTGAATCTACCGCCTGGAGTTGGTCGAGTAGTCGGAGTGTCCACAGTTTCTGGTAATGCCATCCTAAACTGTGCATGCATAGCCTTATCCCGTGCGGCTGCTTCAACTTGATACCTGTACCCATCAAATGTCGACGCTGCATCCATTGATAAACCGTGCATGATGTTACAAAGGTGATTATATCGCAGCGACTCAGATTGCTCGAAATCAACTGAAACATTGGGCACGTAAGGAATGTGACCGTGGACTCTGTTGGCTTCCTTCGTCCACCTCCAAGATATACGGTGGAGGGATTTCACTAGCATTCTTGGCGCTCAAAACCCTCAACGCGTGTCGACAAAGTATACCTTTATGCTCAAACAGTTGACAGTTGCAATTAACCAACCCAGTGTCCTTACAAATTGCTACGGTAAAATGTCGTCTGGTCCTCGGAGCCGACGAAGAGCACGGATTGGCGAAGTTCGTCACATTTGTCAAAGCATAAACCTTGATGTCTCTGGTGGAATACTCGTGCAACTTTGTCATGCCATATTGATTCGACTTTAGTAGTTCCTCTTGAAACTGTCGAAACATTTCCTTGGTATAGACTTGAGCCGCATGAGCCTCTAAAGGTGAATAAAGTAGTATAGCTCTTTCTTTGCAAACTGTAGCCGCGTCGGCTTCTCTCTCACGGTACAATTGCCTGTCAACGGCTTTCTGCATCTCTAGTACGAACTCCGCTATACTTGAAGACTGGCCTACGTACCCATCAAAGAATGAATTCATAGCTTCGCTTCTCGAGGTCGTAGTCATTCCGGCTGCAAAAAATTCTTGGTGTAGGCACCGACCCACTGTGTCTTGATCTCATACAACGATTGTAACCATTCGTGATTGTGCAAATAGTAAGTATCCATTAACGTGGCCCACCTCTCCTCGAACACGTCTACCGTCAACGATTTCTTCACACATGTATTAAAGTCAGTCTTGAATGACGGATGGTTTGCATATACATGGTGAAGCCGTTCGGGATATTTGTTGCTTATGTGCCATGTGCACAGGCCATGGTGAGTATCTGGAAGGACCTTAGCGATTGCATTTTTCATTGCCAGATCTTGGTCGGTGATGATGGTCTTTGGAGGAATATGATACATTGCTTGAAGCCACGTTTCAAATAACCACGTAAATGACTCCTCCGTCTCATCCCTAAGCAGGGCAAAGCCAAACGAGATTGACTGATAGTGGTGGTTCACCCCGGTGAACGGAGCAAAAGGCATAGAGTACTTATTGGTGCGGTATGTGGTGTCAAACGTCACAACATCCCCAAAATTTTGGTAAGCAGCTCTAGAACGGAGTCCGCCCAAAATATAGTACTAATGCGGTTCTCATCATCCAGTTGGAGACTGTAAAAAAATCCAGAATTCTCACTCTGAAGGGACCTGAAGAGATCAAGTGTAGTTTGAGAATCACTCTTACCGAAAGACTCTCTCCTCTGAGCACGAAGTTCATTTCGAAGGTCTACTTCGTTGAAACTCAACTTGTCAATCCCCAGCCTGGCTTGAGAAAACCCCCATCATCTTAGAAGGTGGAATTTTAGCCTCGGCCATTGTAAAAATTAGTTGTCTGTGTGCCGCGCTTATTTCTCGGTGTTGATGAATTTGACCAATCTTACTGGGGGTCATCAACTGATGATTATGGCTCAACTCCACTCCTGTGACAACCCAATGGTTTTCATTTTTTCGGTGTACTGCATACACATGGGCCTTGCAGCCGGTACCCGGAAATGTGTCCCGTTTTCTTTGTCTTGTTGTCCCTTCGTCACTGATCCGAACGACCGGAGTTACATGCGGTGCTCCTCTATGACACTCAAATAGTCTTGCACCAATTTGATCTGTATTCGCCCGTTTTCTAGTCGTCTTAGTTCTAATACCGAAACCTATCGTTTTCGAATATGCTCTATAGTATGCTTCAACTTCGTCCAGTGCTTGAAAAACTTGACCAACGTAAGGTGGATCAGAACCTTCACAAAAATTATTTCCTCCAGTTGCATCCATATTTATACTGGAATCTAAAAAATAAAAATTATATCATTCTCAACAAGTCATAGATTTAAATAAAAGAAGAATAAAATTTATTTAAACCACCGTCTTTCGAGAAATTTGGTATAATGTAAAATTAGCAAAATAGCCCCCGATGAGCGACAAATTACCGAAATGCCTCCGGGGGTTCATTATCACCCTAACGCCCCAAATCAGCTTCAAAACAACCTTTCAGGTGCTTTGCTTACATTTCTGGACTAAGAAATCCTTTGAAAAACTTAACGCTGCAAATTTACGAAAATACCCCTATCGGGGATGCGAATTACCAAAATGCCCCTGACCTACAAGCTTCCTGAATTCACTCTTTAAAATAACTTTTCAGGTGTCTCACACCCTTTCCTGAACTAAAAGTTATTTTAAGCACAAATTTGTGTAACGTAAAATTAGCAAAATAGCCCCCGGGGGTTCATTGTCACCCTAACGCCCATCAAACCAGCTTCAAAACAACCTTTCAGGTGTTTTACTTACATTTCTGGACTGAAAAACTTTTTTTCGGGAAAATTACAAAAACACCCCTCGCGGGGGGGCAAATTACCAAAATGCCCCTGGTTTCAGAAAATATCAAAATTGCTTTAAAACGCTATTTTAAGCTTCCTGAGTTCATTCTTGATTTAAAAAGTATTTTACGGATTTTTCGCCTAAAAATCCCGAACCGGTGTCCGGATCGAGCGCTTAAAAGCCCGTTCGGCCAAAAAATTAGCTAACGACTTCGGAATGGCCCGAATTCCTGGGGAATGGAACTTCCCAACACCCTAGGGTTCTCATAAAAGTTTCGCACGAAATTGTGCTGTCTTGATATTTTAAATTACACTGTAAAGTTACAAGGTTGCGCGTATCAGTTAACCCCTTTCTAGTCTTTGAAAAAATCTGAAATTTTAACCTGATACAGATCTTTTGAAAATAACTAGGGTCTCTGTTTTGTATTTTGGCAAAATCTAGCTCTAGCTATTTTTTATAAATTCGTAAAAAAACTGTCTAATTAAGTTTTCACCTTTAGCGACAATTACGCCCCGCAATCAGCTGCAAAATAACATTTCAGGCGTTTTACTTACATTTCTGGACTTAAAAGTCCGTTGGAAAATTTTTCGGAAAATTACCAAAATACCCCTCTCGGGGTGGCAAATTACCAAAATACCCCCTGGCTTCAGAAAATATCAAAAGTGCTTTAAAATGCTATTTTAAGCTTCCTGAGTTCATTCTTGATCTAAAAAGTATTTTACGGATTTTTCGCCTAAAAATCCCGAACCGGTGTCCGGATCGAGCGCTTAAAAGCCCGTTCGGCCAAAAAATTAGCTAACGGCTTCGGAATGGCCCGAATTCCTGGGGAATGGAACTTCCCAACACCCTAGGGTTCTCATAAAAGTTTTGCGCGAAATCGCGCTGGCTTGATATTTTAAATTACACTGCAAAGTTACAAGGTTGCGTGTATCAGTTAACCCCTTTCCAGTCTTTGGAAAAATCTGAAATTTTTACCTGATATAGATCTTTTGAAAATAACTAGGGTCTCTGTTTCGTACTTTGGCAAAATCTAGCTCTAGCTATTTTTTATAAATTCGTGAAAAATTCTATTTCTGACGCCCTAAAAAATCGCTATTTTGGAATTTTTCGAATGTAATACCCCGATTTGTCAAAACGTAATTTTGACGCCCTTTGACGCCCTAAACACGAATTTTAGACTATTGTAAGAACAACTTAAGCGTAACACAATTTAAACAATCAATTGGTAAGAACAAATTGAAAAATACTTACTTGTTTTAACTTGATATATTTCAAGAAAAATCCACCGATCTTCTAGCGGTTATCCACCGATCTTCTAGCGTAAATTTTTTTTGTTTGTATGTAGGTGAGATAGGGAGAATGAGGAGGGTGGAAGAAATGATTCGGGGAGGAGGGATTTATAGAGAAAAGTGAGAGAGGAAGAGAAGAACCGTGAGTGAACAGCAGGGAGGGGGAGGGGGGAATGACACGTGGGGGTGGGGGGTAGGGTGGTAATGACACGTGGGGGAAGAGGGGGTTCACGGGTGGGGGAAGGGGGGTTCACGGGTGGGGGAAAAGGACATAGGGTGGGGGCCACGGGGTGGGGGGCAAGGGGGGTGACGGGTGGGGGGTGGGGTCACGGAAGGCAATAATGCCAACCGCATGTAGGAGTTGCGGTTGGGCATTATTGCCACCATTTTCACGAGTTTTTCATTTTCTCGTGATATTTTCATGAATTTATCATAGTATTTTCGTCCTTTTTTTGCCCACGTGGCCAACCGCTGGTAAGACCAGCGGTTCGGTGGAGAAAGTTATTTCTCCACCGGTGGGTGTATATATATATATATATATATATATATATATATATATATATATATAGGGGGCCGATCCACACCACCGGTGGAGAAATAACAATTTCTCCACCGAACCGCTGGTCTTCCAGCGGTTGGCCACGTGGCGAAAAAGGACGAAAAGGGACAAAAAGGACGAAAATACTATGATAAATTCATGAAAATATCACGAGAAAATGAAAAACTCGTGAGAAAATGGTGGCAATAATGCCCAACCGCAACTCCTACATGCGGTTGGCATTATTGCCTTCCGTGACCCCACCCCCCACCCGTCACCCCCCTTGCCCCCCACCCCGTGGCCCCCACCCTATGTCCTTTTCCCCCACCCGTGAACCCCCCTTCCCCCACCCGTGAACCCCCTCTTCCCCCACGTGTCATTACCACCCTACCCCCCACCCCCACGTGTCATTCCCCCCTCCCCCTCCCTGCTGTTCACTCACGGTTCTTCTCTTCCTCTCTCACTTTTCTCTCTATAAAATCCCTCCTCCCCGAATCATTTCTTCCACCCTCCTCATTCTCCCTATCTCACCTACATACAAACAAAAAAAATTTACGCTAGAAGATCGGTGGATAACCGCTAGAAGATCGGTGGATTTTTCTTGAAATATATCAAGTTAAAACAAGTAAGTATTTTTCAATTTGTTCTTACCAATTGATTGTTTAAATTGTGTTACGCTTAAGTTGTTCTTACAATAGTCTAAAATTCGTGTTTAGGGCGTCAAAGGGCGTCAAAATTACGTTTTGACAAATCGGGGTATTACATTCGAAAAATTCCAAAATAGCGATTTTTTAGGGCGTCAGAAATAGAATTTTTCACGAATTTATAAAAAATAGCTAGAGCTAGATTTTGCCAAAGTACGAAACAGAGACCCTAGTTATTTTCAAAAGATCTGTATCAGGTAAAAATTTCAGATTTTTCCAAAGACCGGAAAGGGGTTAACTGATACACGCAACCTTGTAACTTTGCAGTGTAATTTAAAATATCAAGCCAGCGCGATTTCGCGCAAAACTTTTATGAGAACCCTAGGGTGTTGGGAAGTTCCATTCCCCAGGAATTCGGGCCATTCCGAAGCCGTTAGCTAATTTTTTGGCCGAACGGGCTTTTAAGCGCTCGATCCGGACACCGGTTCGGGATTTTTAGGCGAAAAATCCGTAAAATACTTTTTAGATCAAGAATGAACTCAGGAAGCTTAAAATAGCATTTTAAAGCACTTTTGATATTTTCTGAAGCCAGGGGGTATTTTGGTAATTTGCCACCCCGAGAGGGGTATTTTGGTAATTTTCCCGAAAAAATTTTCCAACGGACTTTTAAGTCCAGAAATGTAAGTAAAACGCCTGAAATGTTGTTTTGCAGCTGATTGCGGGGCGTAATTGTCGCTAAAGGTGAAAACTTAATTAGACAGTTTTTTTACGAATTTATAAAAAATAGCTAGAGCTAGATTTTGCCAAAATACAAAACAGAGACCCTAGTTATTTTCAAAAGATCTGTATCAGGTTAAAATTTCAGAGTTTTTCAAAGACTAGAAAGGGGTTAACTGATACGCGCAACCTTGTAACTTTGCAGTGTAATTTAAAATATCAAGACAGCACAATTTCGTGCGAAACTTTTATGAGAACCCTAGGGTGTTGGGAAGTTCCATTCCCCAGGAATTCGGGCCATTCCGAAGTCGTTAGCTAATTTTTTGGCCGAACGGGCTTTTAAGCGCTCGATCCGGACACCGGTTCGGGATTTTTAGGCGAAAAATCCGTAAAATACTTTTTAAATCAAGAATGAACTCAGGAAGCTTAAAATAGCGTTTTAAAGCAATTTTGATATTTTCTGAAGCCAGGGGGCATTTTGGTAATTTGCCCCCCGCGAGGGGTGTTTTGGTAATTTTCCCGAAAAAAAGTTTTTCAGTCCAGAAATGTAAGTAAAACACCTGAAAGGTTGTTTTGAAGCTGGTTTGATGGGCGTTAGGGTGACAATGAACCCCCGGGGGCTATTTTGCTAATTTTACGTTACACAAATCTGTGCTTAAAATAACTTTTAGTTCAGGAAAGGGTGTGAGACACCTGAAAAGTTATTTTAAAGAGTGAATTCAGGAAGCTTGTTGTCAGGGGGCATTTTGGTAATTCGCATCCCCGATAGGGGTATTTTCGTAAATTTGCAGCGTTAAGTTTTTCAAAGGATTTCTTAGTCCAGAAATGTAAGCAAAGCACCTGAAAGGTTGTTTTGAAGCTGATTTGGGGCGTTAGGGTGATAATGAACCCCCGGAGGCATTTCGGTAATTTGTCGCTCATCGGGGGCTATTTTGCTAATTTTACATTATACCAAATTTCTCGAAAGACGGTGGTTTAAATAAATTTTATTCTTCTTTTATTTAAATCTATGACTTGTTGAGAATGATATAATTTTTATTTTTTAGATTCCAGTATAAATATGGATGCAACTGGAGGAAATAATTTTTGTGAAGGTTCTGATCCACCTTACGTTGGTCAAGTTTTTCAAGCACTGGACGAAGTTGAAGCATACTATAGAGCATATTCGAAAACGATAGGTTTCGGTATTAGAACTAAGACGACTAGAAAACGGGCGAATACAGATCAAATTGGTGCAAGACTATTTGAGTGTCATAGAGGAGCACCGCATGTAACTCCGGTCGTTCGGATCAGTGACGAAGGGACAACAAGACAAAGAAAACGGGACACATTTCCGGGTACCGGCTGCAAGGCCCATGTGTATGCAGTACACCGAAAAAATGAAAACCATTGGGTTGTCACAGGAGTGGAGTTGAGCCATAATCATCAGTTGATGACCCCCAGTAAGATTGGTCAAATTCATCAACACCGAGAAATAAGCGCGGCACACAGACAACTAATTTTTACAATGGCCGAGGCTAAAATTCCACCTTCTAAGATGATGGGGGTTTTCTCAAGCCAGGCTGGGGGGATTGACAAGTTGAGTTTCAACGAAGTAGACCTTCGAAATGAACTTCGTGCTCAGAGGAGAGAGTCTTTCGGTAAGAGTGATTCTCAAACTACACTTGATCTCTTCAGGTCCCTTCAGAGTGAGAATTCTGGATTTTTTTACAGTCTCCAACTGGATGATGAGAACCGCATTAGTACTATATTTTGGGCGGACCCCCGTTCTAGAGCTGCTTACCAAAATTTTGGGGATGTTGTGACGTTTGACACCACATACCGCACCAATAAGTACTCTATGCCTTTTGCTCCGTTCACCGGGGTGAACCACCACTATCAGTCAATCTCGTTTGGCTTTGCCCTGCTTAGGGATGAGACGGAGGAGTCATTTACGTGGTTATTTGAAACGTGGCTTCAAGCAATGTATCATATTCCTCCAAAGACCATCATCACCGACCAAGATCTGGCAATGAAAAATGCAATCGCTAAGGTCCTTCCAGATACTCACCATGGCCTGTGCACATGGCACATAAGCAACAAATATCCCGAACGGCTTCACCATGTATATGCAAACCATCCGTCATTCAAGACTGACTTTAATACATGTGTGAAGAAATCGTTGACGGTAGACGTGTTCGAGGAGAGGTGGGCCACGTTAATGGATACTTACTATTTGCACAATCACGAATGGTTACAATCGTTGTATGAGATCAAGACACAGTGGGTCGGTGCCTACACCAAGAATTTTTTTGCAGCCGGAATGACTACGACCTCGAGAAGCGAAGCTATGAATTCATTCTTTGATGGGTACGTAGGCCAGTCTTCAAGTATAGCGGAGTTCGTACTAGAGATGCAGAAAGCCGTTGACAGGCAATTGTACCGTGAGAGAGAAGCCGACGCGGCTACAGTTTGCAAAGAAAGAGCTATACTACTTTATTCACCTTTAGAGGCTCATGCGGCTCAAGTCTATACCAAGGAAATGTTTCGACAGTTTCAAGAGGAACTACTAAAGTCGAATCAATATGGCATGACAAAGTTGCACGAGTATTCCACCAGAGACATCAAGGTTTATGCTTTGACAAATGTGACGAACTTCGCCAATCCGTGCTCTTCGTCGGCTCCGAGGACCAGACGACATTTTACCGTAGCAATTTGTAAGGACACTGGGTTGGTTAATTGCAACTGTCAACTGTTTGAGCATAAAGGTATACTTTGTCGACACGCGTTGAGGGTTTTGAGCGCCAAGAATGCTAGTGAAATCCCTCCACCGTATATCTTGGAACGGTGGACGAAGGAAGCCAACAGAGTCCACGGTCACATTCCTTACGTGCCCAATGTTTCAGTTGATTTCGAGCAATCTGAGTCGCTGCGATATAATCACCTTTGTAACATCATGCACGGTTTATCAATGGATGCAGCGTCGACATTTGATGGGTACAGGTATCAAGTTGAAGCAGCCGCACGGGATAAGGCTATGCATGCACAGTTTAGGATGGCATTACCAGAAACTGTGGACACTCCGACTACTCGACCAACTCCAGGCGGTAGATTCAATCGAGCCAAACAGCCAGTCATTGACGGCACTGACCTACAACGTGAGGAGGACGACATTTTTGATCCAATTATTTCTCAAACAAAAGGGCGAAAACGAGCAATACGCATGAAGAATCCGATTGAAGAAGCAACGGGTCAAAAAAAATTACGAAAGTGTGCGTTGTGTAATAAGATGACTGATCATGACAAGAGAAACCATTATAAAGTGTTAGGTATCGAACCTGGCAGTATGGTCGAGGAGGACGATGATGAGGAAGAGTGTTAGGGTTAATGTTTCAGTTGTATAAATTGAACTTTTATAATGTTTAAATTTGTGATTTGGTTTGTGCAATCTTTAATTTGTGATTTGATTTGTGGATTATTGATATTTTTGGTAACTCCGTTTTCGGGCACACTTTAGGCCCAATTGATAGCTTCCGAAAAAAGTTGTAATTTTTTTTGTCACTTTTTTTGCTCATTGCACTTCAGGCACGCTAGTTAGCCCATTTGTAAGACTTTCGGCGAAAAACGAGACACATTAATTTTTGAGTTTTCCTAGGAAGGGCCTATTCGGGCACACTTTAGGCCCCAATTGATAGCTTCCGAAAAAAGTTATAATTTTTTTTGTCACTTTTTTTCCGCTCATTGCACTTCAGGCACGCTAGTTAGCCCATTTGTAAGACTTTCGACGAAAAACGAGACACATTAATTTTTGAGTTTTCCTAGGAAGGGCCTATTCGGGCACACTTTAGGCCCCATTTGATAGCTTCCGAAAAAAGTTGTAATTTTTTTTGTCACTTTTTTTCCGCTCATTGCACTTCAGGCACGCTAGTTAGCCCATTTGTAAGACTTTCGGCGAAAAACGAGACACATTAATTTTTGAGTTTTCCTAAGAAGGGCCTATTCGGGCACACTTTAGGCCCCATTTGATAGCTTCCGAAAAAAGTTGTAATTTTTTTGTCACTTTTTTCCGCTCATTGCACTTCAGGCACGCTAGTTAGCCCATTTGTAAGACTTTCGGCGAAAAACGAGACACATTAATTTTTGAGTTTTCCTAGGAAGGGCCTATTCGGGCACACTTTAGGCCCCATTTGATAGCTTCCGAAAAAGTTGTAATTTTTTTTGTCACTTTTTTTCCGCTCATTGCACTTCAGGCACGCTAGTTAGCCCATTTGTAAGACTTTCGGCGAAAAACGAGACACATTAATTTTTGAGTTTTCCTAGGAAGGGCCTATTCGGGCACACTATAGGCCGCATTTGATAGCTTCCGAAAAAAGTTGAAATTTTTTTTGTCACTTTTTTTTTCGCTCATTGCACCTCATGCACGCTAGTTAGCCCATTTCTATGAATTTCGGCGAAAAGCGAGACGCGTAATTTTTTCGAATGCCGTCATATGAAAGGTATATTCGCGCACATTTTAGCGCCAAATTCATAGCATGCGAAAAATTATGTACATTTCTTTTTGGTACAATTTTTTGTAACATCACAGCAGCTAGCCACGCACGTCAGGATAATGGTAATGAAGGCGTCTAGCTTCATTCTTTTTCAGCTCCCAGGCTATCCTATACCTAAACGTCAAGGCATCCTTCCTAGTCCACGAGGAGTGTTTGAGCACTTCCGAGCGAGCAACGTAGTCCATGTACTTGAGGACGTAAATCCCGCAATCGTGACCGTTATATTGCTTTGGTCGGTCCTTTATCATCACGACCGTCCAAGGGTCACCCTGTGGCCGTCCGCATGCTAGCGAGAGGACAGTAGTCTGCATCCAACAATAAAAACGAGAATCAAGCCTATGAGACAAGAACAATATACTATGGGCCAAGGTCAAAAAATAAATACTAACCACTAAAGTGATGTACTCGTTGTACATCTGTGCCAGCAGCTGTCCAGGCTCGTCCTCCCTTAGGCTATCGTATATGTGAACCGTTCTGAACGCTGGATGGAGAACTAATAGGAACCAGTGGTTTGCATGATGACAGGGTATCATGATAAGGTTCGCATCAGCAGCGGGACATTGATAGTCTGCGTTCATCATGCCTAACACGTTTCGACCTGGTTTCCACTTACTCCTGCCGCCCCCTCGCCTCCATTCTGTGAATTCTCTCACCGTTAATTCCACAAAATGAGTGGGATACATGTTAAGCTTCAAATATTCAGAACGGTTAAAACGTTGCTCTCTAATCCGGAGCAGTTCTATGTAAGCGTTCATGACAAAATTTGAAAGATCTGTCTCCGGCGCCAACGTTCTGATATCCTCATGACCTAGGAATGTCGCAAGGGGAAAGTCTGCTGAATTGACAGGCTCATGCCCAAAGTAGTGCCGGTCGATCCAAGCCATCTTGTCCGACCTCAATGGCTTCGTCGCTTGTCCTTTGTCCGACCGAAAGCTTGGGCGCGAGGCCTGGATTCCTACTTGGGGAACCTGACTCTGGCACTGAGAGTCGTATGCGTCAGGAGGCAAGCGACTATACGGCTCCCACACCTGACTCTGGGGCTGATAGTCGTACGCGTCAGGAGGAGGGCGACCAGACGGCTCCCACACCTGACTCTGGGGCTGATAGTTGTACGCGTCAGGAAGAGGGCGACCAGACGACTCCCACACCTGACTCTGGGGCTGATAGTCGTACGCTTCAGGACGAGGGCGACTAGACGGCTCCCCTTCGTAACCCCGGTACGCAAGACTAAAGTTTTGAACTTCAGTCTTGTACTTCTCAATGGACCTCTTGAGATTGTCAGGAGCCTGCGCGACAAACCAGTCAAACGACTCCAGCTGCTTGAACACCTCAATGCCCTGGTCAACCTAAAAAACATGCATAGAAAAATATGGCTAATCATATTTGACAAATGGTCGATAAGGTGCGCAAATAAATTATCAAACAACACTAGCATGACTTACAATGGCCAATGCCCAGAACTGGTCATAGACCTCACGTGGCGCGTACGATGTCTTCTTCACCTGGGAAGGGCGATTCACCCTCGTGCGCGTCACCCTGAGAAACCACTGTAAGTATTCCTCAGTACTAATGCCGTCGTGCTTCAGCGATACAAGGCTATCATACGTTTCCTGCCAGGTATTCCACTGGTGCACCTCGTCACCCAACAAAATCAAGGCATCAGCCACCTCGAAGTTCGGCCCTCGACCACCCCTGTATGGCCGCATGTCTACAGCGGGTTTTGGTATCCCTTGTGGACAGCCAGCTTGCTTCATAGCTCGATCGGGCATCTGAAACTCACATTCTTCGAAGTGAATGAGCGGCACCCGAACCAAACCTGCCAGCACGTACGACACCGGAAGTTGCCAACACCACTCATCCAACAGATGCATCACCTTGCCATATGGCTGCCACGTCACCTGGGATGCATCTAGTATCTCTAGTTCCCCCCGATAGAACTTTAGATGGTGGTGAGGGTCTACCCGTCTCCACCTCCGGTTGGTCGTAGGCCCCCAGGCCCACACCCTAGGCCACGTCTCATCGGAATCTACCAACGGTTGTGGACGACCCATGGGTAGCCTCTCGTAAGACCAAACCTGTGAATGCAAACATTATATGGAATTAGTAATTAATCCCGAATATATTGACTAAGGATCCTACCAAGAAAATAAATGCTCATACCTGTAATAGAGTCAGGCAGGCGGCAATGGACTTGGCACCGTTTCTCGTAGCCTTATGCAGTGCTCGATATAGGTGCGCAAGGACAGCTGAACCCCACGAATAGGAGTATACCTCCTCAAGATCCTCCAAGAACACCATATACTTCGGATGCACCGTGTTTTTCGAATGCGTCGGAAGTAATATAGCTCCAATAATATACAGAAGGAATGCCTTCGTATACGTCACGAAATCTTGAGGAGTGTATTCATCCGGTAGCACGCCGTACTGCTCTCTCAGCCATTTAAGCTTGACGCCGTTTGTTGTAAGCGCTGCCCTTGGAATTCCCGGAAAATACTGCATAGCCATATTCGCTATGGATGCAGACGGCACGTTCAAAGTAACGGGTCTGCCGTGACATGGGATTCCAAGTATAAATCCGACGTCCTCTAACGTAACAGTCATTTCACCAAACCGGAAGTGAAATGAGTTCGTCTCGCTCCTCCATCGTTCAACTAGAGCGGATATAAGGCAATCGTCGTGTCGAGACCATTTCCCGGGATCGGTGAACAGGGTTAAATTTTGACGGTGTAATAGCTGTATTTGTTCCTCGTTTAGTACCCACTCTTCAAGGTGCCTTGTGCTTTGAATTGTTTCCAAAACACCCCTATCGACACCGTCAAATACGTGCCTCGCGACGTGGTCATCGTCATCGTATAGGATTGATGTATCATGAGGTCCAGAGCTGAAATTCATACCTTTAAGAACAAAATATAATTATAAACCAACTTAGCGTCCATAATATCCATAATATTTACATTCCAAAACTATAACTGGATCTTTAACCTAGCTTACCAACACATTAGCAATAGTCATTATTTCAATGTATTAAAACAAATCCTCAATTCCCACCACTCCGAACGCTTAATTACGCTAGTTCCCACTGAATTTAGCGCCAACGTGGTTATATAGCAATATATAGCCCGATGGCCCCTACACCTCCAACACCTCAAAACCGCTTTAAAGTCAAGTTTTTAAATGTATTACGTCAATTATATACCAAATATATCAGGAAAAATTTTAAAGGGGGCAAGTTACCAAAACACCCGCTACTTATGCAAAATATCCCCTGGCAGTCATCGCCGGTGCGTCACAAGGTTCAGAACATCTGGAACAAAATAAGTTTTCGGGTGTCTCACACCCTTTCCTGAACTAAAAGTTATTTTAAGGTATGAATTTTAAGCTGGATCCTTCCTAGCAAAATAGCCCCCGAACATCGGCAAATTACCGAAATGCCCCTGAGCGTTCACTATCACCCCAACGCCCCCGAACCAGCTTCAAAACAACATTTCAGGTGGTTTACTTACATTTCTGGACTAAAAAGTCGTTTGAAAAACTTGGCACGGGAAAATTACCAAAACACCCCTTGGCGCGGGAAAATTACCAAAACACCCCTACGCGCGCCACGTCAGCTTCAAAACAACATTTCAGGTTTTGTAATTATATTTCTGGACTAAAAAGTCCGTCAAAAAACTTAGCACTGTAAAATTACCGAAATACCCCTCTCGGGGCGGCGAATTACCGAAATGCCCCTGGCATAAAAAAATATCAAAAGTGCTTCGAAATGCTACTTGAGGCTTCCTGAATTCATTCTTGACATAAAAAGTATTTTACGGAGGTTTCGCCCAAAAATCGCGAACCGGTGTCCGGATCAAGCGCTTAAAGGGCCGTTCGGCCAAAAAAATAGGTAACGGCTTCGGAATGGCCCGAATTCCTGGGGAATGGAACTTCCCAACATCCTAGGATTCTCATAAAAGTTTCGCGCGAAATCGCGCTAGCTTGATATTTTAAAATACACTGCAGAGTTACAAGGTTCCCCGTATCAGTTAACCCCTTTCCAGTCTTTGGAAAAATCTGAAATTTTTACCTGAGACAGATCCTTTAAGAATAACTAGGGTCTCTTTTTTGTATTTTGGCAAAATCTAGCTCTAGCTATTTTTTATAAATTCGTGAAAAACTGTCTATATTTGGCACCCTAAAAAATCTCTGTTTTGGAATCTATAAATGTAATACGCTGATTTGTATAAACCTAACATTGAATTATAAGGAAATTCAAAATACTTACTTGTTGTGACTTGATGTATTTAAAGAAAAAACTACCGATCTTCTAGCGGTTATCCACGATCTTCTAGCGTAAAATTTTTTGATTTGTATTGTTGTGGAGATTATGTAGGTGAGATATGAAGTACGAAGGAAGTTGGTAAAAGATGACAGAGTGCAGAAGAAGGGTTCGGGGGAGGGGATTATAAAGAGAGAAGCGAGGAAGAGAGAAGAAAAAAGACAGAAAAAAGTGAGGAAGGGTGGGTGTTTATGCGGTCAAAGGCTGCTGCAAAAAAAAAAATTCGGCAGAAGGACACCACGTTGGGGCATCACGGGGGAGGGAAGGACGACACGTGGCATCGTGGGGAAGGACACCAGGTGGGGCATCACGCGGGGGGGGGCGCCACGTGGCAGGGGAGGGGGCAGGGACCAACCGCGGGTTGTAGGAGCGGTTGGGCCCTGCGGATGAGGGGAGGGGACGCCACGTGGCAGAGGGAGGGGACCAACCGCGGGTGGTACCGGCGGTTGGGCCACGTGGCACAACCCCATGGCCCCTGCCACGTGGCGGTCCCCCTCCCCCTGCCACGTGGCACCAGCATGGCCAACCGGCGGTATTAGCGATGGCCCTGCCACGTGGCAGGGGGCTGCCACGTGGCAGGGGAGGGCACCAACCGCTGGTGGTACCAGCGGTTGGTCCCCGCCCCTGCCACGTGGCCCAACCGCTGGTACCACCCGCGGTTGGTGCCCTCCCTCTGCCACGTGGCAGGGGGAGGGGATGCCACGTGGCAGGGCCATCGCTAATACCGCCGGTTGGCCATGCTGGTGGGCCACGTGGCAGGGGGAGGGGGACGCCACGTGGCAGGGGCCATGGGGTTGGGCCACGTGGCAGGGGTGGGGGACGGCACGTGGCAGGCATATTAATGCCAACCGCTGGTTGTGCATGCGGTTGGTGTCCTTTTTCTCTCTCTCGCCATTTTCTCACCATTTCTCGTGCCATTTCTCGTGCTTTTTTGCCATTAATGCAGTGACCGTACACCTTTTTCGCCTTTTTTGGCCCACGTGGCCAACCGCTGGTAAGACCAGCGGTTCGGTGGAGAAATTTGTTATTTCTCCACCGGTGGGTGTGGATCGGTCCCCATATATATATATATATATATATATATATATATATATATATATATATATATATATATATATAAAGCTGAAATCTTTGCTTGAAATTGCGACACGTAGGATTTTTTTAGTACTCTATTTTTGCGACACGTAATATTTTTTAGAAACATTCTCCTTTTGTCACGTAAGCTTCAACTTTGTATGTGATAGTTCCTTAAGTTAATTGGTCTCTTCATTTAGAGTCCAACTTTTTTAAATTAGATATATATATATATATATATATATATATATATATATATATATATATATATATATATATATATATATATATATATATATATAATTTAAGAATCCTATTTGTTTTTGTGTCATTTTTCTTTTCTACACTATTTACCTATTTTCTATGATTTATTATTAGAAATTCGTAGGTATAATTTACCCTATATTTGTAAACTTTATAAAATTAAGAAACCAATCATACACCTTATAAAACTCTACTTAATCACTGTACTTATATATTAGGCCCTAATTTTGAGTATTAACACCTTATATGATTCAACAATTGTATTTGTTTTGGTGTTCTTTTCCTTTCTCACCTTTGTTTTGGTGTTTTTTTTACCTTATTATTTACCTCTTTCATATAATTTACTATTACAAAATTCATATGTACAATTTACCCTATATTTGTAAACTCCCTAAGTTAATTGGTCTCTTCATTTAGAGTTCGACTTTTTAAAATTGCATATATATAATTCAAGAATCCTATTTATTTTGATATCCTTTTTCTTTTCTACCCTATTTAACTCTTTCGTGTGATTTATTATTAGAAAATTCGTAAGCATAATGTACCCTATATTTGTAAACTTTATAAAATTAAGAAGTCAATCATACACCTTATAAAACTAAACTTAATCACTATACTTATATATGAGGCCCTAATTTTGATTATTAACACCTTATATGATTCAAGAATTCTATATATTTTGGTGTTCTTTTCCTTTTCCACCTTTGTTTTGGTGTTCTTTTCTTTTCCTGCCTTATCATTTACCTCTTTCATTTACTATTACAAAATTTGTATGTATAATTTATCCTGTATATGTAAACTTTATAAAATTAAGAAGTAAATCATACATCTTATAAAACTCTACTTAATTACTATACTTATATATTAGGCCTTAATGTTGATTATTAATACCTTATATGATTCAAGAATCCTATTTGTTTTGGTGTTCTTTTCCTTTTCCTCCTTTATTTTGGTGTTCTTTTCCTTTTCTATCTTATTATTTAACCATTTCCTATGATTTATTATTAAAAAATTCGTAGGCTTAATTTGTCGTATGTTTGTAAACTTTATAAAATTAAGAAGCCAATAGTATACCTTATAAAACTCTACCTAATCACTATACTTATATATTATGCCCTAATTTTGATTATTAACACCTTACAAGATTCAAGAATCCTATTTGTTATGGTGTTCTTTTTTTTTTTCCAGATTTGTTTTCGTGTTCTTTTCTTTAAATACCTTATTATTTAAGTCTTTCCTATCATTTATTATTAGAAAATTCCTAGGGTATAATTTAGCCTATATTTGTAAACTTTTTGAGACTAGGAAGCCAATCATACACCTTATAAAACTCTGACAAATCACTATACTTATGTACTAGGTCATAATTTTGATTATTAATATCTCAAAAGCACTTTAAAAGAAAATTAGGACTCTCTCTTTGCGCCACGTAGAATTTTTTGAAATCTTCTCATTTTGATACGTAAGATTCAGATTTGCATGTCATAATTTCCCAACTTAATTGGTCTCTTCATTTAGAGTCCAACTTTTTTATATTG
>JAVXUP010004957.1:0-24012 GCA_033070095.1 Escallonia herrerae | reverse complement strand
GGTACTGTTCTAATTTCTGGTACTTTGGCTAGAGTATTGATTGATCCTGGCTCTACACATTCATATGTCGCATCACATTTCTTACATCATTTGCCTATGCTGTCGGAGTTTTTACCTTTTGTGGTCAAAGTCAGTACCCCTGTGGGTGATTCTTTATATACAGATAGAGTGTACAAAGCCTGTGAGATTAACATGAATAACCATGTACTGCATGCTAATTTGATTGCACTGCCTATGCGGGAGTTGGATGTTATTTTGGGTATGGATTGGTTATCCCACAATCATGCTTGTGTTGACTGTTTTGCCAAGACTGTTACGTTTACTTTACCTAATCAGTCGCTATTCATGTACGTGGGTGATAAAAGTCCAACTACTATCCCTATTCTTTCTGCCTTACGTGCTCAGAAGTTACTGGATAAGGGTTGTGTGGGATATATTGTGTATGCTATTGACTGTTCGAAGACAGTGACTAGGCTGGAGGACATCCCTATTGTTCAAGAATATTCGGATGTATTTTCTCAGGACTTGATTACTCTACCACCTGATAGGGAGATAGAATTTGTTATTGAACTTGTTCCAGGCACTGCACCTATATCTAAAGCTCCCTATAGAATGGCTCCTACTGAATTGAAGGAGTTAAAGGTGCAGTTACAAGACTTACTCGATAAAGGCTTTATTAGACCAAGTACTTCACCTTGGGGTTCGCCTGTCTTATTTGTTAAGAAAAAGGATGGTACCTTACGTTTATGTATTGACTATAGACAATTGAATCAGGTAACCATAAAGAATAAATATCCATTACCCCATATCGAGGATTTGTTTGATCAATTGCAAGGAGCTAAGATATTTTCCAAATTGGATTTGAGGTCAGGTTATCATCAGTTAAAGGTGAGGGAAGAGGATGTCCCTAAGACTGCTTTCAGGACTAGGTATGGTCATTACGAATTTTTAGTTATGCCATTTGGGGTTACTAATGCACCCGCAGCGTTTATGGATTTGATGAATCGCATATTCAAACCATACTTGGATAGTTTTGTGGTAGTCTTTATTGATGATATTTTGGTTTATTCTCGGGATACCCAACAACATGCTCAGCATCTCAGACTTGTTTTGCAAACCTTACGGGATAAAAGGTTGTATGCCAAATTTGAAAAGTGTATGTTTTGGTTGGAACAAGTTACTTTTCTGGGGCATATAATATCAGGTGCAGGAATATCAGTGGACCCGGCTAAGATTGAAGCTATACAAAGTTGGAAAACGCCTTCAACAGTATCGGAGGTACGTAGTTTTTTGGGGTTAGCCGGATATTACCGTAGATTTGTTGAGGGATTCTCTAAAATTGCTGGTCCATTATCCCGTTTGACTCAGAAGAAAGTAACTTTTATTTGGGATGATAATTGTGAGAAGTGTTTTCAGGAGCTGAAACATAGATTGGTCAGTGCACCTATCTTGGTTCTGCCTAACGGGAATGATGATTTTGTAATATACAGTGATGCATCTCACAAAGGTTTGGGTTGTGTGCTTATGCAAAGGGGTAAGGTAATCGCTTATGCATCACGTAAATTGAAGCCATATGAAGAGAATTATCCTACTCATGATCTAGAGTTAGCAGCTATTATTTTTGCCTTGCATAAGTGGAGACATTATCTGTATGGAGCAGTATTTGAAGTTTACACTGATCATAAGAGCTTGAAATATTTATTTTCACAGAAGGAATTGAATATGAGACAACGTAGATGGATGGAATCATTAAATGATTACAGTTGTTCTATTTCATATCACCCGGGTAAGGCTAATGTGGTTGCTGATGCCTTAAGCCGAAAGAATATGATTGCTAGTTTAATGCTTAAGGAATGGGATATGTTAACTAATGTGTGTGATTGGAGGCCGCGTGCCACTAGGATGGGATTTCTATTTGCTAATATTAAAGTTTGGCCTGCATTAGTGCAATTGATACGGGAAGCTCAGGAAAAGGACCCAGAGTTGCAGAAAATTAGAATGGAGGTGGGCCAGGGGTTGCGACCTGAAATTTCATTATCTTCTGAAGGTATATTAAGATTTAGAGATCGTGTTTGTGTACCGAATAATGATGAGGTTAAACAGGAGATTTTGAAAGAAGCACATCAGAGTAAGTATAGTATTCATCCGGGTAGCACTAAAATGTACAGAGATTTGAAATCACATTATTGGTGGAATGGTATGAAGGGTGATGTAGCCAAATTTGTTTCCAAGTGCCTAACATGTCAGCTGGTAAAGGCAGAACATCAAAAGCCAGGTGGTTATCTACAGCCTCTATCTATTCCTGAGTGGAAATGGGAGCACATAACTATGGATTTTGTGACAGGTTTACCGCGGACTCGAGACGGAAATGATGCAATTTGGGTAATAGTAGACCGTCTTACGAAGTCTGCACATTTTCTTACTCTGAACATGAAATATTCCATGGAAAAACTAGCTAAGTTGTATATTGATGAGATAGTTCGTTTGCATGGAGTTCCTGTTAGTATTGTTTCCGACAGGGATCCACATTTTACTTCTCGATTTTGGCAAGCTTTTCAGAAGGCTATGGGTACACAGTTAGCCTTAAGTACAGCCTTTCACCCTGAAACAGATGGTCAGAGTGAGCGTACTATTCAGACCTTGGAGGATATGTTACGAGCTTGTGTGATAGACTTAAAGGGTACTTGGGATTCACATTTACCACTTGTTGAATTTTCTTATAATAACAGCTACCATTCTAGTATCGATATGGCTCCTTATGAGGCGTTATATGGAAGAAAATGTAGATCTCCAGTTTGTTGGTCAGAGGTTGGGGAAGGTAAGCTTATCAAATCTGATATTATTCGTGAAACCACTGATAAGATACAATTAATTCAACAACGTATCCGTACAGCACAGAGTAGGCAAAAAAGCTACGCCGACACTCATCGACGTGGTTTGGAATTTACGGTGGGAGACTTTGTTTTTATTAAAATTTCTCCAACGAAAGGAGTCATGAGATTTGGTAAGAAAGGTAAGCTATCTCCGAGGTTTGTTGGGCCTTATGAGATTTTGGAACGGGTTGGTAATTTAGCATATCGGGTTGCCTTGCCGCCTTCATTATCTGGAGTACACAATGTCTTTCATGTATCTATGTTGCGTAAATATCAGCCAGATCCATCACATGTGTTGCACGATCAGCCGGTTCATGTAGAAGTAGATATGACTTATGTTGAGCAGCCGGTGGAGATTTTGGATCGTCGGGATCAGGTATTGAGAAATAAGGTGATTCCATTGGTTAAGGTCAAATGGCAATATCATGATATTGAAGAGGCTACCTGGGAGCGTGAAGATGAGATTAGGTCAAAGTACCCGCACTTGTTCACGTGATCAGGTATGAATTTAAGGACTAAATTCTTTTAAGGAGGGGAGAGTGTGAGGCCCCGATCTTGATTAGCGTCTAATCATTTTATTAAGTTTAAACATATTTCACTTCGATTGAAATAATGTAATCGTGTTATAATATTTGTCTACATAAAATAAATATTGAAATTAAGTTGTGGGTCCAAAATGTAATTATGTAAAACTTTAGGGTTAAAAAGTAATTATGCAAAACCTTGGGGCCAATATGCAAATAAGAAAAGTTGGTATTAGTGGCATGCCATGTGTTGCTCTTGAATAAGAAAAGTTGGAGGATTTGCCACCTATTATTTGGTGGTGAGTAAGCAAAAGAAACAAAAAAAAAAAATGGAAAGAAGCCTAAGTGGATAATTTAGAAACAAAAGAGAAGGTGGGGTTGCAAGACCTCTAGTCTCGGTCAAAATAGAACAAGGAGAAGAAAAAGAGAGAAAGAAAAGAAAGGAGGGAAAGGGAGGAAGAGAAGAAGAGAAGAAGAGAAGAAGAAAAGGAAGAACAAAGGAGAAAATCTTCTTGAATTGGCTTGGCCTAAAATTCTTTAAGGTAGGTTATCTTGTGTTTTTTTTAAGTTTTCAAAACATGTATGAGAATTATTATGAGTAGTAGTAAAATATTTATACATATTTGCCTGAAATGATTCAAGGAGATGTGTGTTCATGTATGCTGAAAACTACAAAACAGTCATGGAATTAGGGTACTTTTGGTGCTTAGAAAGGTATACTTTTAGTTGATATATGGATCTGGTTATTTTATATGTTATACTAGTACATGTATAGAGTATACATACCAAATTCCAGATTATTTCAAGTACTATTGCTATGGTTTAAAATTCGTGGCTTGGAACATATCTTGTGAAACTGTAGCTAGGCAGATTCTGAAGTTTGTCTTTTAAGGGGCTTAATATGATCTTAAAACAATATTTTCGTGTCAAGTAAAATACTGGGATGTAGCTCTTTAAGTCTAGTTTTCATAAATATATAGTTTGACTGTAGAAGCCTTGTAATTAAATTGTTATGATTTTCGGAGTACAGACTACTCCTGCTGCCATTTGAAATACTGGGCAGATTAGGTTACATGTTTGGCATGTATTGTTGATAATATGGTAAATATGACTCGACAGGGGATTAAACCTCTTTTGAGGTACTTGATGACATTCATGTTGACGCATGTAGATGATTATGCATATCACGTGAAGGAGGAGGAAAAAAAGTGAGTTGAGGGTGTTATTTGCCGGGGTTGGAAGTTATCCGGCCAGGGTTCTCGTTCTCGTTCATGTCTTGATAGTGCGCACTAGCTATGCGTACTAATTCTCGAAAGGAATTATTGGCGTGCCTGTGATGACGTTGGACTTCTTCTATCGAACCCGCTACATCAGTTGGTTGCGATACGAAAAGTCTCTCGCACTCAGGGAAGGTTGGCTCGTGCATGAGGGGCATATTTGCATATTGATATTCTCGTACTTGACTTATATTTGTCTTGAACTTTTTGTACTGTATGGTTATTCTTGGCGAGATCAAGTTAATATTTAGGTCTTGGTTGTCATTCTTGTGTATGTTCTACAAGATATCAAATCTTGCTCGATATGTTATTCTCGTTTCTTTTGAAGGCAAGTGTGAGCAGATGCTTGCATGTGTTACTCGATATGTTCAATTATTCTTAAGTACGTAGGTATCATCTGTTAAAGTGACTTGCACGTTCAAACTAACTATATATAATATGATCAA
The DNA here is from genome assembly GCA_033070095.1 of Escallonia herrerae. Lineage (NCBI taxonomy): Eukaryota > Viridiplantae > Streptophyta > Magnoliopsida > Escalloniales > Escalloniaceae > Escallonia > Escallonia herrerae. The sequence continues at coordinate 18,892 of JAVXUP010004957.1, read as the reverse complement.
GTCATGTTTGGACTTAAAAGCACCGGATACCCTACTGAGCCATTAGGCTGACCCATTCCCGATACTTTTTTTTCTAGGTTCGAAGGCGGAGTATTTGCCAAGGGACGAAGAGAATTACCTCGGGGAAACTCAAGAGTATTACGCTGGGTGAGCAACGTTTTAGTTGTTCTTCTTTTATTTTGGAGTGTAGTACTTGTATAGAAGAGAGGTGGTATGTAATATAATGTTATGTTCAGTCTTTCCACTTATGGACGACTGTAATGTTTAAGCATACTTCCGCTATTTCTTTTGAGGTTTTGTAGTAAAGCTCTGTTTATCCTTGAGGTATATGTGTTAGCCAGCTTGTTAGTGTTGCACTTCCCCTTCCGGGGGGCGTGACATTTAATGGTATCAGAGCTATAGTTGCTTGGAAGCCAGGCTAAGATCTTCGGAATTGATTAGTTTATTTGATTTGAAATTTGGTGTGGCCTAAACATATTTTTATGCCTATTCAGGTGCGATATATGGCAGGCCAGAGAGAGGAAAGTACTATGGGGCAGGGTACACAAGGAACTGATCCTAATTTACGGGAGATAATTGGGTTAGTTGGACGCATAGCCAATGCCCTAGAATCTTCGCAAAACAATCACCAGCACAGTCAGGTTGGCGAGAGTTCCCAGGTGAGGCATGCTATAGCTACTGATGATCTGACCTTACTTGAAAGGTTTGTCAAGCTTAAGCCTACTATATTTGCGGGTAGTGCTAATTCGGATGAGGCAGAGGAATGGGTAAGCAATAAGGAGAAATTATTTGAGAGAATGCAATTAACTCCTGCACAGAAAGTTTCTTTGGCTACTTTTTATTTGAGTGAGGATGCAGGGTTTTGGTGGAAGACGATTGATGCAAAGTGGATAGCCGGTAATGTTATAAGAACTTGGGATGTGTTTACTACTGAGTTTAATCACAAGTATATTCCGGCAAGTGTTAGAAGAGATAGGGAATTGACTTTCCTACAACTTGAACAGAAAAACAAGACCGTACAGGAATATGAAAAAGAATTTACTGCTTTAGCTCGACATGCATCTTATTTGGTTGAGGGTGGTGATAGGAAAGCTAGAAAGTTTGAGACCGGCTTGAATCCTGACATACAGGAAGCTATAGCACCTCTTAATATCTCTGATTATCACGAGATTGTAGATCGAGCACTTAATATTGAGAGGACTTTGGGATTTACACGAGCAAAGAGGGCACAGATGAGTTTATCTAGGCCTCCGGTGCCACAATGGCAAGCGGGAAGATTTCCGTCTACATCTGGTGGGGGGAAATTTTTTAGAACAGATATGAGGAGTATAGCATATACACCGAGACCCCAGACACAGGGATTTATGCCCCGACCATTTATAACTGGACAACGACCTCAGCCTAGGCCTGGAGTGAGGCCTACTCAGTATATGCCACCTCAACAGCAGCCTGTACAAGCAGTTAGTCGATATTGCACCTTTTGTGGTATGACTGGGCATACAGAAGAGGTTTGTAGGAAGAGAAAGGGAACATGTTTTGCATGTGGGGCACAGGGGCATCAGATGAGGGATTGTCCTAAGAAAAAAGGATTTGTGGCTACTACTGGGGACATATCTGGTACTGGTATTGGTACCGGTAGAAGGGTGAATAAACCGACGATAAAGGCTAGAGCATTTGCACTGGGACAGGATGAAGTACAGGGATCGCCTGCAGTTGTTGGAGGTACTGTTCTAATTTCTGGTACTTTGGCTAGAGTATTGATTGATCCTGGCTCTACACATTCATATGTCGCATCACATTTCTTACATCATTTGCCTATGCTGTCGGAGTTTTTACCTTTTGTGGTCAAAGTCAGTACCCCTGTGGGTGATTCTTTATATACAGATAGAGTGTACAAAGCCTGTGAGATTAACATGAATAACCATGTACTGCATGCTAATTTGATTGCACTGCCTATGCGGGAGTTGGATGTTATTTTGGGTATGGATTGGTTATCCCACAATCATGCTTGTGTTGACTGTTTTGCCAAGACTGTTACGTTTACTTTACCTAATCAGTCGCTATTCATGTACGTGGGTGATAAAAGTCCAACTACTATCCCTATTCTTTCTGCCTTACGTGCTCAGAAGTTACTGGATAAGGGTTGTGTGGGATATATTGTGTATGCTATTGACTGTTCGAAGACAGTGACTAGGCTGGAGGACATCCCTATTGTTCAAGAATATTCGGATGTATTTTCTCAGGACTTGATTACTCTACCACCTGATAGGGAGATAGAATTTGTTATTGAACTTGTTCCAGGCACTGCACCTATATCTAAAGCTCCCTATAGAATGGCTCCTGCTGAATTGAAGGAGTTAAAGGTGCAGTTACAAGACTTACTCGATAAAGGCTTTATTAGACCAAGTACTTCACCTTGGGGTTCGCCTGTCTTATTTGTTAAGAAAAAGGATGGTACCTTACGTTTATGTATTGACTATAGACAATTGAATCAGGTAACCATAAAGAATAAATATCCATTACCCCATATCGAGGATTTGTTTGATCAATTGCAAGGAGCTAAGATATTTTCCAAATTGGATTTGAGGTCAGGTTATCATCAGTTAAAGGTGAGGGAAGAGGATGTCCCTAAGACTGCTTTCAGGACTAGGTATGGTCATTACGAATTTTTAGTTATGCCATTTGGGGTTACTAATGCACCCGCAGCGTTTATGGATTTGATGAATCGCATATTCAAACCATACTTGGATAGTTTTGTGGTAGTCTTTATTGATGATATTTTGGTTTATTCTCGGGATACCCAACAACATGCTCAGCATCTCAGACTTGTTTTGCAAACCTTACGGGATAAAAGGTTGTATGCCAAATTTGAAAAGTGTATGTTTTGGTTGGAACAAGTTACTTTTCTGGGGCATATAATATCAGGTGCAGGAATATCAGTGGACCCGGCTAAGATTGAAGCTATACAAAGTTGGAAAACGCCTTCAACAGTATCGGAGGTACGTAGTTTTTTGGGGTTAGCCGGATATTACCGTAGATTTGTTGAGGGATTCTCTAAAATTGCTGGTCCATTATCCCGTTTGACTCAGAAGAAAGTAACTTTTATTTGGGATGATAATTGTGAGAAGTGTTTTCAGGAGCTGAAACATAGATTGGTCAGTGCACCTATCTTGGTTCTGCCTAACGGGAATGATGATTTTGTAATATACAGTGATGCATCTCACAAAGGTTTGGGTTGTGTGCTTATGCAAAGGGGTAAGGTAATCGCTTATGCATCACGTAAATTGAAGCCATATGAAGAGAATTATCCTACTCATGATCTAGAGTTAGCAGCTATTATTTTTGCCTTGCATAAGTGGAGACATTATCTGTATGGAGCAGTATTTGAAGTTTACACTGATCATAAGAGCTTGAAATATTTATTTTCACAGAAGGAATTGAATATGAGACAACGTAGATGGATGGAATCATTAAATGATTACAGTTGTTCTATTTCATATCACCCGGGTAAGGCTAATGTGGTTGCTGATGCCTTAAGCCGAAAGAATATGATTGCTAGTTTAATGCTTAAGGAATGGGATATGTTAACTAATGTGTGTGATTGGAGGCCGCGTGCCACTAGGATGGGATTTCTATTTGCTAATATTAAAGTTTGGACTGCATTAGTGCAATTGATACGGGAAGCTCAGGAAAAGGACCCAGAGTTGCAGAAAATTAGAATGGAGGTGGGCCAGGGGTTGCGACCTGAAATTTCATTATCTTCTGAAGGTATATTAAGATTTAGAGATCGTGTTTGTGTACCGAATAATGATGAGGTTAAACAGGAGATTTTGAAAGAAGCACATCAGAGTAAGTATAGTATTCATCCGGGTAGCACTAAAATGTACAGAGATTTGAAATCACATTATTGGTGGAATGGTATGAAGGGTGATGTAGCCAAATTTGTTTCCAAGTGCCTAACATGTCAGCTGGTAAAGGCAGAACATCAAAAGCCAGGTGGTTATCTACAGCCTCTATCTATTCCTGAGTGGAAATGGGAGCACATAACTATGGATTTTGTGACAGGTTTACCGCGGACTCGAGACGGAAATGATGCAATTTGGGTAATAGTAGACCGTCTTACGAAGTCTGCACATTTTCTTACTCTGAACATGAAATATTCCATGGAAAAACTAGCTAAGTTGTATATTGATGAGATAGTTCGTTTGCATGGAGTTCCTGTTAGTATTGTTTCCGACAGGGATCCACATTTTACTTCTCGATTTTGGCAAGCTTTTCAGAAGGCTATGGGTACACAGTTAGCCTTAAGTACAGCCTTTCACCCTGAAACAGATGGTCAGAGTGAGCGTACTATTCAGACCTTGGAGGATATGTTACGAGCTTGTGTGATAGACTTAAAGGGTACTTGGGATTCACATTTACCACTTGTTGAATTTTCTTATAATAACAGCTACCATTCTAGTATCGATATGGCTCCTTATGAGGCGTTATATGGAAGAAAATGTAGATCTCCAGTTTGTTGGTCAGAGGTTGGGGAAGGTAAGCTTATCAAATCTGATATTATTCGTGAAACCACTGATAAGATACAATTAATTCAACAACGTATCCGTACAGCACAGAGTAGGCAAAAAAGCTACGCCGACACTCATCGACGTGGTTTGGAATTTACGGTGGGAGACTTTGTTTTTATTAAAATTTCTCCAACGAAAGGAGTCATGAGATTTGGTAAGAAAGGTAAGCTATCTCCGAGGTTTGTTGGGCCTTATGAGATTTTGGAACGGGTTGGTAATTTAGCATATCGGGTTGCCTTGCCGCCTTCATTATCTGGAGTACACAATGTCTTTCATGTATCTATGTTGCGTAAATATCAGCCAGATCCATCACATGTGTTGCACGATCAGCCGGTTCATGTAGAAGTAGATATGACTTATGTTGAGCAGCCGGTGGAGATTTTGGATCGTCGGGATCAGGTATTGAGAAATAAGGTGATTCCATTGGTTAAGGTCAAATGGCAATATCATGATATTGAAGAGGCTACCTGGGAGCGTGAAGATGAGATTAGGTCAAAGTACCCGCACTTGTTCACGTGATCAGGTATGAATTTAAGGACTAAATTCTTTTAAGGAGGGGAGAGTGTGAGGCCCCGATCTTGATTAGCGTCTAATCATTTTATTAAGTTTAAACATATTTCACTTCGATTGAAATAATGTAATCGTGTTATAATATTTGTCTACATAAAATAAATATTGAAATTAAGTTGTGGGTCCAAAATGTAATTATGTAAAACTTTAGGGTTAAAAAGTAATTATGCAAAACCTTGGGGCCAATATGCAAATAAGAAAAGTTGGTATTAGTGGCATGCCATGTGTTGCTCTTGAATAAGAAAAGTTGGAGGATTTGCCACCTATTATTTGGTGGTGAGTAAGCAAAAGAAACAAAAAAAAAAAATGGAAAGAAGCCTAAGTGGATAATTTAGAAACAAAAGAGAAGGTGGGGTTGCAAGACCTCTAGTCTCGGTCAAAATAGAACAAGGAGAAGAAAAAGAGAGAAAGAAAAGAAAGGAGGGAAAGGGAGGAAGAGAAGAAGAGAAGAAGAGAAGAAGAAAAGGAAGAACAAAGGAGAAAATCTTCTTGAATTGGCTTGGCCTAAAATTCTTTAAGGTAGGTTATCTTGTGTTTTTTTTAAGTTTTCAAAACATGTATGAGAATTATTATGAGTAGTAGTAAAATATTTATACATATTTGCCTGAAATGATTCAAGGAGATGTGTGTTCATGTATGCTGAAAACTACAAAACAGTCATGGAATTAGGGTACTTTTGGTGCTTAGAAAGGTATACTTTTAGTTGATATATGGATCTGGTTATTTTATATGTTATACTAGTACATGTATAGAGTATACATACCAAATTCCAGATTATTTCAAGTACTATTGCTATGGTTTAAAATTCGTGGCTTGGAACATATCTTGTGAAACTGTAGCTAGGCAGATTCTGAAGTTTGTCTTTTAAGGGGCTTAATATGATCTTAAAACAATATTTTCGTGTCAAGTAAAATACTGGGATGTAGCTCTTTAAGTCTAGTTTTCATAAATATATAGTTTGACTGTAGAAGCCTTGTAATTAAATTGTTATGATTTTCGGAGTACAGACTACTCCTGCTGCCATTTGAAATACTGGGCAGATTAGGTTACATGTTTGGCATGTATTGTTGATAATATGGTAAATATGACTCGACAGGGGATTAAACCTCTTTTGAGGTACTTGATGACATTCATGTTGACGCATGTAGATGATTATGCATATCACGTGAAGGAGGAGGAAAAAAAGTGAGTTGAGGGTGTTATTTGCCGGGGTTGGAAGTTATCCGGCCAGGGTTCTCGTTCTCGTTCATGTCTTGATAGTGCGCACTAGCTATGCGTACTAATTCTCGAAAGGAATTATTGGCGTGCCTGTGATGACGTTGGACTTCTTCTATCGAACCCGCTACATCAGTTGGTTGCGATACGAAAAGTCTCTCGCACTCAGGGAAGGTTGGCTCGTGCATGAGGGGCATATTTGCATATTGATATTCTCGTACTTGACTTATATTTGTCTTGAACTTTTTGTACTGTATGGTTATTCTTGGCGAGATCAAGTTAATATTTAGGTCTTGGTTGTCATTCTTGTGTATGTTCTACAAGATATCAAATCTTGCTCGATATGTTATTCTCGTTTCTTTTGAAGGCAAGTGTGAGCAGATGCTTGCATGTGTTACTCGATATGTTCAATTATTCTTAAGTACGTAGGTATCATCTGTTAAAGTGACTTGCACGTTCAAACTAACTATATATAATATGATCAAGTCATGTTTGGACTTAAAAGCACCGGATACCCTACTGAGCCATTAGGCTGACCCATTCCCGATACTTTTTTTTCTAGGTTCGAAGGCGGAGTATTTGCCAAGGGACGAAGAGAATTACCTCGGGGAAACTCAAGAGTATTACGCTGGGTGAGCAACGTTTTAGTTGTTCTTCTTTTATTTTGGAGTGTAGTACTTGTATAGAAGAGAGGTGGTATGTAATATAATGTTATGTTCAGTCTTTCCACTTATGGACGACTGTAATGTTTAAGCATACTTCCGCTATTTCTTTTGAGGTTTTGTAGTAAAGCTCTGTTTATCCTTGAGGTATATGTGTTAGCCAGCTTGTTAGTGTTGCACTTCCCCTTCCGGGGGGCGTGACACCCTTGACCTCTGCCTTTGATTCATTCTTGCTGCATCCCACATCGGCATACTTGACATCTAACTCAGACGGCATTCCTTATGGCACCTTGATGTAGACTGTGAATCCATTTTCTTGACATCACCTGATTATTATGTTGCTAAGGTCTACCGGACAAGACATGCATCCATGAATATACTTTATCAAAGTTTCTATTCCTAGTTTATAAATTAACCAGACATAATTTAGGCCCTGTTTGACACTCTTTATTTTTCCAGTTTTGAAAACTAAAAAAAATAAACTCATTTGGTAACCAGTTTTCATTTTTTTTCTTCAGTTTTTAAACTAAGGCTGTTTTTGAAAACTCCATAAATGAGTTTTGGTTTTCAGTTTTGATTTTTTTTAGACCATCACCACCCTTCCAACGCCAGCAGCCACCGCTGACAGCCACCGCCAGGCGACCACTACCAGAGGTCGACAGCCACCTTCGGCGACCACTGTCGGCGACCACTGCCAGCGACCACCACCGGCCGACAGTAGCCACCAGCCACCGCAAACCACCACAAAAAAACTCAAAATAAAAACTGGGTAATCAAACACAAAAAAAAACTGGGTTATCAGACACTCACTTGTTTTTATAAATAAAATAATAATAAAATGCTCTTTAGTTTTTTTTTGAAAACTAAAAATCAAAACTGAAAGTATTGTCAAACAGAGTCTTAATAATGGATACTTCATCTATCTTCTTCAGCCATGATAAGTTGTAGAAACATGGATGTTCTCATAACTTTTTTACTACCCCATGAAAAATAATGTTCTGACAACTTCCACTGTCTATGATCAGTTTCCCAACGTGACTGACTGGGGGTGGTGGTGGTGTCGCAAGTGTCTGGGCTCGATGATGGGTTTGGCAACGAAGCAAGTCGAGATTGATGGGACTGGCGGCACATGATAACGGCACAAGTGGAGGTCGGTGGGCTCGCGACACAAGTTTGTTTTGGTGTGAAGGGGCTTTCGCCGCATGGTAGCAGGGCTGGCGGCATAATAAGTGCATGTTGGCAGCGTAAGTGGTGGTTGACGAGCTAGCGGAGCAAGTGTCTTCCAGCGATGAAGAAGCTTACACTGGCGGTGCACGGTAATGGGGTTGACGGCACTGGAGGCGACGAGGCTATGTGGTTGCAAACGGGCAGTGGTGGTGAGGGTAGCAACTAGGGTTTTGGTTGGCGAGGGTGGCGGCTAGGGTTAGGTTTTGGTGGGATTGGAGAAAATTAGGGCTTTTTTGGGAAAGATAAAAACGGAGGGTACTTTAGTTTTTCTTATGTATTAATTTTTACTAAATACACTTTTTAATAAATCGAATAGAATGCAACCTTAATTTAGACAAATTTTCCAATAGTTGTAACAAAATAAGCACTACAAGGGGCTGTTTGCAACTTTCGTAATTAGGGAGGGCTTTTTGCAAAACCCCTAAACCACAAGGGTGTTTTTTGCAATTATGCAAGAAAAAAATCAAGTGAGAAGGCGAATGACATGATGACAATTAAAATCATTTTATTTTTTATCGTGTATATTTATTACTCCCTTCGTCCCACTATCGTTTTATTTTTTTTTACGTAGATTAAGGATTTAGGTCATACACATTGTATTTCTCAATTTATTCCTTAAAGAGAGAAAATAAAGAAAGTAAGTAAGGAGAGAGAGAGAATGAGTTAGTAAACTATTAAATGTGGAGAGAGAAATAGAATAAAAAATTATAAGAAATGAGGTCAAGAGAGAGAAGATGAGTTAGTGAAGAGTTAATTGTAGATAGAAAAATAGAACTAAAAAAGTATATAAAAGGTAAATATGTAAAATACTTATAAATTTTTTTTTAGTTTGGAAGATGAGCAATTTTGTGGAACGGCCTAAAAAGAAAAGATGATCAATTTATATGGGATAGAAGGAGTATTTGTTATTTTTATTTGGGGAAAAATCTAACCTAAGTAGTATGGCCTCCTCTCACCTATTATTAAATAAAAGTAGTTAAAATTTTTTGTTAAAGCAATAAAAGTAGACAACTATATTTTTTAACTAGATAAAAAATAGTAAAAATGAAATACAAAATTAAAATAACACTTGAGAAATTAAGCTGAACACCCACAACTCAGTCCTGAGACTTTCATTTCGGCCATCTTTTTTAGGCTAAACTGAAATTTTAATCAGATCTCAAATTCTTCCAAAGAGTCCTTCAAAAGTGACTGATGAACTTCCTATCTCAATCAGCAGTAATAGACTTTGGCAAATCATGTCCACAAACTATATGCTTGAAGTATAATTTTAGCAATTTGAGATGCATCCATCATCTTCTTGCAGGGTACAAAGTAAACTAATTTCAAAAATCTATCGACAACGACAAGGACAAAATCGATACCTATGTGTTCATGGAAGCCCAAGCACAAAATACACGCTAACACGAGTCCATCAGGCTGAAAGAGTTGCCAAAAGAGTATACAGACCAGCATCAAAGCGACGCTTGACAAGTATGACAATGATCAACCAACCTATTGACATCTCTTCATGGCGTTGGCCTAAAGAAATTCGCATCAACCAAAGCAGAAGTTCTGTCATGGCCAACTTGTACTTCATTGTGTAGCTAATGCAAGATTTTCTCATGGGACAATAAGTAATAGATATAGTTTTGTTCCTTTGAAGAGAAAACCAGCATGCAAGGGGTATTACTCCGCGTACCACTTACTGCCTCTTCATAGACCATCCCAAAGAATAAATCAGAGGCATATAAGTCTTTCAAAGTATCAAATCCCACATATCAACATGCACGGTAGACAATAGGTGTGTAAAGGCACAATATTTACAAAACAGTCTATAAGAGGCTAAACAACATCTTAATAACTAAATCTAACAAGCTCCTCCTTGTCGATCACAACATAGACTAGACCACTTCTTCTCGTTTCGATTTTCTTATAGGTTGTTCTTTAGATGGAACCGAGACTATTGCCTTATTTTCCTTACGTATAAATTTTTTTTGCAACAATCGTGTGGCACCTTATGTTCCCAATCTATCTTGGCCGCACCCATGGACCCACTAGAAGTTCTATTTTGCACAACACGTCAATACAGTCAATGATTAATTTTTAACACTCGCAACCAGTCAAAACGTGCATGCCCAAGTCACGTGCATTTTTCTCCTTTATTATGATTCTTCTTCGCTAAGTTATTTTCATAAGACTCTTTTTTTGGCTAGTGAAATGACCTCGGCGAACCTCAACCTTTGCAGCCCCTTTCTCGCTCAGTCGGTCACACACCTTCCCTCCCGAGATGACCTCGACGCGCCTCAATCTTTGTAGCCCCTTCCTTGCTCAGTCGGTCGCACATCATCCCATTTGAGGTCTGCCAGGACCCTGACTCTGTAACATCGTTGCCAGTGCCTAAGAGTGTCCTTCGCGTCACATGCCCCGGCATGTATTCGTCTCCGTGACATTCGTCACCGCGCCGTGCATAGTTTTCATGTCACGTGCCCCTGGCACCACACACACTCTGTTGTACCCATGCGCCACACTACTTATACAATTGCGCCCCCTACTCTCCGTCACATTATCATGTCGTTGGCATTGCACACACTCCACAACACCCATACACCACGCTGCTTATACAGTTGCGCCATCTAACCTTCTATCACAATATCGTGCCCCCGCGTTGGTGCATCATTTCACCATATTATGTGCACCTTGACTTGATCGTGAAACATGCTTCGACCCATTCCTTGGATTGTGCAGCATCTCCAGTGATAGGCGACTCCTTCTGGACACTATCTTCGCTAGAGAGCTCCAAGGGTTTCAGCATGAAGACTCCTCTTCTATCAGGTAGACGGTTTCTCCGAGATGCTATCTCGGCCTATCGGGTAGGTGACTCATTCGAGACACTATCTTGGCATGTGTTTGAGTGCTCTGGCACAAGGATTCACCTGCGGGAATAGACAACTTCTCCAGGACACTATCTCCACAAGGGAGTTCCAAATGCTTCGGCATGAAGACTCCACTTCGGCCAGTAGATGGATCCTCTGGGATTATACCTCGGCCCGTCGGGTAGGTGACTCCTCTAAAACACTACATTGGCGCACTCCAAGTGCTCTGGCATGAGGATTGACCCGCAGGATAGGTGACTCTTCCAGGACACTGTCTCTGTCAGGGTGTTTGTACGACTAGCCTACGTGCTCTAGCACTAGGGGCTTTCATCGACACCCCTAGAGACTATGACCCCAGGTCACTCTAAGACGGAGAAGGTCTGTAAAGTGCATCGCGCCCAGTGCGCCTAGCAATTGGGCGTCGGGTCTTCCCCACCACTGATAGGTCCTCAACGTCGCTTGACATCTTTGTGGGATTCTACAATGGCTTTAAACTGGTGGCTAGATTAAGGGAATTCTCTGGCCACACCAGCTGTGTGGATCAGTCTTTCCAAAAAGACAAAGTAAGCTGTGTGGGGCAGGCAGAGTGAATATGTGATCTGAAAGTCAGTGGAGCATTAACACATGTGGCCCTCTCGGTGACATGTTAATCCTGAGGAGCGCCACATGTCGATTGATGACATCATCATCTCAATCTCTAAATAGGGGTTGAGAATTGATTTGAGGACTTCATATTTTTTAGAACTCACATTCACTTTCTCACTCTAGAATTTTAGAAAAAGAAACGTACAGGACCTTGACTCTAGACCTAAGTATCAGACTGTGTGTATTCATCTTGCGTTATCACCCTTGCAGTACTGTCATCCTCAGGCTCTGTCTGGAAAGCCCTTGACCTATGCCTTTGATTCATTCTTGCTGCATCCCACATCGGCATACTTGACATCTAACTCAGACGGCATTCCTTATGGCACCTTGATGTAGACTGTGAATCCATTTTCTTGACATCACCTGATTATTATGTTGCTAAGGTCTACCAGACAAGACATGCATCCATGAATATACTTTATCAAAGTTTCTATTCCTAGTTTATAAATTAACCAGACATAATTTAGGCCCCGTTTGACACTCTTTATTTTTTCAGTTTTGAAAACTAAAAAAAATAAACTCATTTGGTAACCAGTTTTCATTTTTTTTCTTCAGTTTTTAAACTAAGGCTGTTTTTGAAAACTCCATAAATGAGTTTTGGTTTTCAGTTTTGATTTTTTTTGGACCATCACCACCCTTCCAACGCCAGCAGCCACCGCCAGGCGACCACTACCAGAGGTCGACAGCCACCTTCGGCGACCACTGCCAGCGACCACCGCCGGCCGACAGTAGCCACCAGCCACCGCAAACCACCACAAAAAAACTCAAAATAAAAACTGGGTAATCAAACACAAAAAAAAAAAACTAGGTTATCAGACACTCACTTGTTTTTGTAAATAAAATAATAATAAAATGCTCTTTAGTTTTTTTTTTGAAAACTAAAAATCAAAACTGAAAGTGTTGTCAAACAGAGTCTTAATAATGGATACTTCATCTATCTTCTTCAGCCATGATAAGTTGTAGAAACATGGATGTTCTCATAACTTTTTTACCACCCCATGAAAAATAATGTTCTGACAACTTCCACTGTCTATGATCAGTTTCCCAACGTGACTGCCAATTGTGCGTTTGAAAGATATTATGTCCCAGCCAATCTTTAGAATCTTCTCGAGGTGTTATTAATGCCTTGCACATTACAAAGGCTAGCCCAACATATCCACTAACAAAAGCTTCATCCTTATTTTCATCATAAGTTGGTTCTTCCTCTTCTGCACAACTATTTGCCTTTCAACATTCAACTGGTTTGTGTCCAAGTGCTCCGCATTTGAAGCACTTATTTGATGGACCGTTGTATAGGTCTGGCATGGATGCACCACCAGCTGAACTTGGTTGAGGTGATGTTGTTGTTAGTCCATTTCTAGGTTGAGGCTATGGCTTATAAGTGGCTGTTTAGTTGGAAGAATTTTGATTTAATGGTGCTCTGGTTGTTCCTCGTGTTGGTAAGCTTGAGAAACATTCTAGATATCTTGAGGATTAAGTCGTAGTCCTCTGATATATAGTGCCACCCTTTGTCTTTCATTCTCATTTAACTCGTCCTAAGAACAAGTTCAAAATTCTTCAATATATTCATCCATGAAACTATTTCTGTGTTGGAAAATTTGTAGCTTTGATATGTACATTAATTTGGTATAACATAATGGAACAAATGTCTCTCAAAACTTGCTGCACATATTTGGCCTCCCAAATTTTTTTGGCTTGCTTTGTCTTTAACATGTCATGATGATCTAGTCCCACCATGCCAACGCCCTTGCCCTCAAGTCTTAATGTAACTAATTTAACTTTCTTATCTTTGGGCACATATTTCAGGTTAAAAAACCTTTTTACACAGTGGAAACAATCTAGCAAACCTTACATTTTCTCGGTCCATTTGGAACCAATTCTTTTAGAATTTGGATTTCAGATTTGGAATTCAATTCACTTTTTTTTGTTTGGAACGAAAGGGAATTCAAATCACGAAATTCTAATTTTGTGTATGGAGAATAGAGGAAATGGAAATATACTAAATTTTTAGATAATTATATCCTTGACTTACGATAAAAAATAAACTACGATAAGTGATTTCAAGTGTGCCAGTATCACCACATGGTAGTGGTGGTGGTGGCGGCGGCGGCACTGCACGAGTTGGCAATATCGACAGTGGAAGCGGTGGGGTGGTCAAGTGATAGTAGGTAATGATGGTAGTGGTGGTATTGAGGTGTAACAAAGTGTAACCGGTAGTCGTCAACTAACGCTAATAATGATGCCGATAGCAATAGTGGTGGAGGTGGTGGCAATAATGGTGGCGATGGTGGTGGCAATACTGATGTTGGCAGCGGTGGTGGCAATAGTGGTGGTGGCGGCGGTGATGGTGGTTGCTGCGGTAGCGATGGTGGCATAATGGTGGTGGCAACGGTGGTGGCAATAGTAATGACGACGGTGGTGGTGGTGACGACATTATTGGTGGCTATGGTGGTGGTGGCTATGGTGACGACAGTGGTGGTGGCGGCAGTGGTGACGATTGTGGCAATAGTGGTAGTGGTAGTAGTGGTGATGACAGTGATAGTTGTGACAGTACTAGCGGTACAAATGGTAGCAGTGGTGGTGGTGTTGACGATGGTGATTATTGTGGCAGTACTGACAATGATGACAGTGACGACGGCTGTAGTGGTGGGGGATGCAGTAACAATGACGGTGGTAGTAGTGGTGGCGTTGTCAGTATGGTGGTGGTGGCAGTAGTTGCAACGGCGGTGGTAGTTGTGGCAGTACTAGCAGTGTTGGCAGTGACGGTAGTGGTGAAGGATGCAGTGCCATGATGGTGATTGTAGTGGTAGGGCTGGTGGTGGCGACAGTGGTGGTAGTAATGGTGCCAGTGGTAGTGGTAGTAGTGGTGTGGCGATAGTGGCAATGAAGATGGTGGTGGTGGGTTCATTGTTGGAGAGATCCTAAAAAAAGGTAAGATAAGTAAATAATTACTTTTAATTCAAGTAAATCTCATTGGATTTCACACTATAAAAACAAATCCAGTCAAATTCCATAAAATCCAATTCGAATTCCTTCTTTTAATGTTCCAAACAATAAAATTTGAGGATTTGAAATGAAATCCCATCAATTCCATGGTTCTAAACACGTTCTTAAGTATTTAGGATTTTCCACTTTGAAACCGTCATCCTAACGGCTATCGTTGAAAGCCATTCGTGCTGGTCTATGCTTTGCATTTTGGCAAAAAAGATTTATACATTGCTCTTCGAGATAGTCCTCCTTCTCAGGTTTGACGTTCGACGCCATCTTAAGAAGAGGCTAGTACTTGTGCAAGGCGCTAGATTAAAGCTTCAATATGTCTTTTTAGATCTTCTATCACATTAAGCACATGTTGTTGATTAATTCTTCTCCTTAATGGGCATGTTCCAAACTTAAAGAGAAGGACATTATAAATCCCAAGCAAAGTTGCTGGACCAGAATTATCAACTGAGCAACTCAATCCTAAAAAAAGAAAGGTAGATAGTTGCTTTAGCAGACTAATAAATATTTTGTCAGAACATCGAAAAGCTGTCTCAATTACAAGATTTTTTTTGGTAAATGATGGAATGATATTAATAATGTAAAGAATACAAGATTTTCACTGACCAGCCATTTTTGCTTTAGATTTGTAACATGAAACGAACACAAATTAATTATTAATTATTACAATTACAAATCAAAACTCACAAGGGGCTGAGCGAAGCAGTCAACCCATATAATGTTAGCCCAAACAAGGAGTCCTCCTTATAGCAAGATCACACTGTTCCACCGCCACTTCCACACACCAGCGACGTTGTGCTGCTTGAACTTGGGGAATGTCGACCGGTCACAACAAGGAGCTAATGTCAACACCCTAAGCACCTCACCCACTGCACCCTAAAAACTTACTACCCAAATTAGACCGAAGAACCTCATAACCTCTTCCTGCCTCCCAGGTCCTAACCCCTTTCCCCCCAATCCTAAGACCTCCCGAGGCCCTATGCCCCCAACCCTTCCCTCCCCAAGGACCCATGGCTAACCTATTAAATATACCTTAGCTAAGGCTGGTAGGGAAATAAGGGAACCTAAAGACTCAATAGCAAGCCCCCAGTGATAGGAAAACCTAAAATAACATCAAAGACAACGCCGAATGCGAGGTGGCAGTGAGTCTTTAGAAGTGAAACTTTTGAAGAACCCTAGCAAAAAAGGACTCCCTAACTACAAAATTAAACTAGCTGCCGATGAGGAGTCAAGCCACCACTAGCGAGGATTCGGACTACCGCTGAAGAAGTTCCGGCCACCGCTGGCAGTAAAAATCCTAGCCCCAAAATTAGCATCTTCTGACCATTAGAGCATGGGACAAAAACTTCCACGATTATAGATCGAGATGGTCTAGAGATCTCATATATCAAAGTTATTTATGAGATATGACTAGATTGGCGAGATGAGTGAGATCAGAGCAAGAACCGCTAGTTGCCCCCAACAGACTCATAGATCTGAGGAAGATCTGCCGAAATCGCCTCGCCTCCCTCGACCCACGTTGCTGCTGGTGGCGAACTCGAAAGATTGGGGGTCAAGCACATCACAAAAACCACAGACCACACACCATTATTACGGTCGCAGAGACACATGAGACCGGAGAGGGAGTTTTTAAGAAAGAGTTTTTTTAGGAGACTTTTAGAGAGATTTTTTGTTATTGTATTTCTTAAGGAACAAACTTTGGCTCCTACCCGGGTCGTAGGAATCTTCCTTCAAACCCATGTATAGTAACAATTAATAGTCACTAAATATTTCTGGTGGCTTTTCTTCTAACACTTTTAGCGACAATTATGAGCAACACTTTTTTAGCGTCACTAAAGAAAAGTCACTAGAAACATTTAGAGACGATTGATTATCGCTATATAGGGGGTTGGAGGAAGCTCCTCTATTAGAAGTAGATTGAACTCCTCTTTTGCTGGGAAAGCGTAAGAATTGGAAGTGCGGCTATAGGCACTAATGTTGACTAACCGGTACATCTACTATTGACTAATTTGTAACTCTACTAGCAGCTGCTATCGACTAAATTTGAGACTCAACAACACACTACATTAATACCCACTATTATGTAGCTGCAAGATTGACAAACTTGTAATTGTACTGGTTGTAAATTGTGACTTTGACTCTAAGGCCAGCTTTCTGAAAAGAAGACACTGTTTTTAGCGATTAATAGCTCAGCTGAAATGAACTGAAAGTAAACATTACATAGGTGTCTCCAAGTAATCTCCTTTCATTTTAGTCTTCTTATGTTGTTCCATTGCTTGTGAATAGATCTCCCGTACCAGTGCCACTCAAGAAAAATGAGAAAAACAAAAACTTTTTATTCGAACATTAACCCTTATGAGTCATGTAAATGAAAAAATATGGCCCTGAAAATTAAGTTAGCATTTGATTAAGGTTTCGTTTGACAAAACTTTTTTTTTGGTTTTCTGTTTTCAAAAAAAATAAAATTAAAGAGCAGTTTAATTTTTTTTTTTACAAAAACAAATGGGTGTTTGATAACCCAGTTTTTTTTGTTAAATTTTTTTTGGGTGTTTGATAACCCACTTTTTTTTGTGGTAGTTTGCAGTGGCGGCTGACGGTGGTGGTGGCCGGCGGTGGCTAGTGGCTGTCGGCGACGGTGAGAGGTAGTGGTCTAAAAAAAAACAAACGCTGAAAAAAAAATCAGTTTTTGGAGTTTTTAAAACAGTCTTGATTTAAAAACTGATTTTTTAAACAGAAGGAAAAAAAAAAGAAAATGGTTACACGCAACTTTTCTTTCCAATTTCTGAAACTGAAAAAAAAAAAAAGCTATGTCAAATAGGGCCTAAATTTTAAGTTTTCAATTTTTTTTCTTGAAGACCGAAAGAAGTTATTATTTTTCTTTTGCTAGTTCAAAAACTGTTTGATGTATGAGAGAAGGGACCACATAATGGCTAAGAAGAAGAGGCCTGGAGGATGAAAAACTGTAGTGTTTTTTGAATGCTTTTATACTAGCCCTAAAAGCTCATTATTTTTGTTGCCAGTGAGGCTTGGTTCCCCAACTTAATCCCCAACTTAATTAAACTATGCGTAATTGCTTAGTTTTCAAAATTCTTGTAAAATACAAGATCTGATTTTTGAACATGGGTTAATTTTGAAAACTCTTGCCAATTTAAAAAAAACCAAAATTGAACCAAAAAGTTGGAGATTTCAAAATTTTGCAAACTGGCCAAACAATTAAAAAAACAAAATGGGATTTAAACAAAACTTTAAGTACTAGCTTTGATACTATACATTGCTGACGGGAGGATTCTATTATAATCATCAAATATTTATCCACGTAAGGCAGTCTTTTTTCACCTCTTTTTTGTTTTTAAAAAGTTAGTAACTGTATTTAAAATACATTTTTAGAAACAAAAAAGAAAGTGAAAAATACATACAAGGCCTACAAGAGCATTTCTAAATCCCTTGATAAAAGTGTTAAAGTATTACTATTCTAACAATGTACAAAAAATTACCACTAAATGTTAATATTTAAAAGAAAGATGAGACTGTTAATTAGGTAAATTTCCATAACACAAAGAAGAAGAAAAAAGGTGTCGAGAGAGAGAGAGAGAGAGAGAGAGAGAGAACTGCTAATTTGATTATCGAATATAAGAATAAGATTGCAAACAATTTAGAGTTAGTATAGTGATTGGTTTATCCTAGATTTCATGTTGTAAAATAAAATTATTATTGGTCATATGAAAATGAAAATGCAAAAATATTGATGACAATTAGGGACTAATATGCCAAGTTAAAGAACGAGGCATTCTTTTTTTTTTAATTACACTACATTAATAATCACTATTCTGTGACTGCAAAATTGAATTATAATTGTACTAGCTGTAAGTTGCAACTCTAACTCTCATGCTCTCTCTAAAAGAGAAGAAACAAAAATTTTCAGAAAATTTAATAACTCACTTGAAATGACCTGAAAGTAAACAATACACACTATTAGAATATGTGTCTCTAAGTAATGCCCTTTATTTTAGTCTTCTCAGGGTGTTCCGTTGCTTGTAAATATATCTCTCATACCCGCTCTATCAAGAATAATGAGAAACAAAACTTTTTATTCAAATATTAATCGCCATGGGTCATGTATTTGGAAAAAAATACGGCCTTGAAGATTAAG
>JAVXUP010004956.1:0-24036 GCA_033070095.1 Escallonia herrerae | reverse complement strand
TGTTTATACATTCGTCCACTGCAATATCTTTATGTCAACTTTGCATTTCAGTTGCCCGACGACATGCAGAATCAAATTGTGGGCGATTTTCTATGTTTCTCGGTAATCTCCAAATAGAGCAGTTCTTTCAATCTTATCTGATACCACCCTATATGTTTTGCAGGGCCCCTTGCTTTCTTCCTTCTCGGGCGCCATTGACGTGTGCTTGTAACGATCTTTGATTCGTTGTCTGCCCCGGATGCTCTGTACAATTAGTTTCTTCATGGAAGATTATGTCACATTGCATTCACTTGTTATTGACGGTTATTCTCCTTTATTTTTCTCTTTGTTTGGGTGATGTCCGGATATTCTTTGTACAATTTTTAGTTCATTGAAGGTTTGTGGCATTTTTATGGCTATTGTTTTCCTCTAGCAACTGTTTTGCCTTTTCTTGCTTTAGTCGGGTATTCAGACAGTTTAGGTCTTATGCTAAAACAAGGGATAAAGATCTTATGTGGTAAAACATGTAATAACTTTAATGACGATCTTTTATCGTTAAAATACGTTTATCGATATCTTTCGCTTTACAATAGAGAACTCAGCTGAGAGGTGGTCCTTGTCCAAAGACAATCATGAACATGAAAAGTCTACGTGAGGATGAGCAATAAATCTACTATAATTTGTAAGCACTTGTTACTTGGATTTCGGATCAGATTAGGTCATATGTTGCACCTAATACTGTGTCTTTTTGTTAATTATCAGAGTTGACCACTGTTTAACTAAGCTTTTCATTCCTGACTGCCTAGAGGCTCCTAATAAAATAGCTTAGCTACGATCTAAGCAGTGTTCAAGTCTTATAGTACAAACAAACTCTGACATGGCCAATTACCAGCTTGAATACGTATAAGCTTACACTCCAGTCCAGTTGAGGTTAATGTTATCTCACTAATTTCTTTTGGAAAAAAACTGGCTGTTATTTGGGTTGATCCGACGACAATTATAACTTCTTATATGATGATAATTAATAACCATTAAATATTTTTAATAATTTTATTTAGTAATATTAAAAAAGTACTTCTAAAAATTATTGTGTAAAGTGCTATCACAAATGCCGTTAAATACATTGAGCGGCCAAAATTTTTTCATTTATTTCAGATCGTAAGAACACATTTATACTCAATTTGATGCCACATCAAGGAAAGAAGTGGCAAGGAAAATGATGGAATCAAAGTTTTGATCTTTTATGGTGGTATTTCTGACATTTTTTGAATTGTATCTTCCAGATTTATTTTTTGGTCGTCAGGTTTCCTTCATTTCTATGTGACTTTCTTTGTGCTTTATTATTGCTTTCTTTATGTTTTTAGTAGTTAATAAAATAAGCTTTTCAAAGTTACCAATATCTCTTCTTGTACTTTTTGTTAGGATACATACTACAAATCTGACTTTTAACAAATTAAAATATTTAGTGACTGACACTTAAATGACATTATTAAAAGTTTAGCGTTAACGAGGATCGGTTTTATCTTTCGATTTTAGATCATATTGTATTACATGATTATTAAGAGATCATATTCATGTTTCAAGTCGTACCTCGCTATAACCTATTTTACTCAAAATTTCTCCCTTCTTAGTATAATTTGCTTCACTCGTATCGGAATTTAGAATAACTTAATACTTTACATTACGTGATAGACTGGAGTTAAAAGTCACGGTGTCGATTAAACGTGGCCTTACCTGCTTCCCTAGTAAAAGTCCATGTATATCAGGGCATCTTTTGTTCATGCTACACAGGTTCTGCACCACATAGGATCTGCCATGTTTCCGAGGTGATCAAAGTACAACACAGCATCATCGTCAGCGTCATAATCACCACCATTTTTCATGCATCGAACCACCATTATACCACCATGGTCACCTGGGAAACCACGCCGACACAACATTAACTGCCATTGAAAGTAAGTAGTACAATTTTGCTAGGTAGCAACGTTGCAAGAATGGTGAACGAGCCACTGCTTTCCAAACAAGATCGTCATCATCAACCAGTAAAGCCTTTGCCTTCAGATCTTCTCTAGGGATGGCAATTCAGCCCGCACCCGCAGGATATTCGCTCCGCCCCGCTCCTATAGGAGCGGATTATGTTGACTTTGACCGGGTCACGGAGCGGGTATGATTTTTTTTTTAAAACCCGCAGCGGGTTAGGATCGGGTATGGTATTCTGCCTAACCCGCCCCGTGATCCGACCCGACCCGCGACCCGTACCCGCCCCGATATACATACCCTATACATAATTAATCCTAGCCGTCCATCATGTAATATATATAAGCTTTTGTCCTAAACTAAAACCCTAGATCATCTATTCTCTCTCTCTCTCTCTCACTCGGCGCTCTCTTCTTCTGCAGACTCCAAAGAGCCACCGGCGCCGCTGCGACGCTGCGTCTTCTCTTCTCTGCGACTCTGTTGCGTCTTCTCTTCTCTGCGACTTCTCTTCTCTGCGACTCCGTTGCGTCTCCTCCACCGCCGACTCCGCTGCGTCTTCTCCACCGCCGGTCGTCGCTCACGGAGAATCTGAGATCGATCCGAAGGCCACGGCATCTTCTTCGACTCCACCGCCGGTCGTCTCTCACCGAGAATCTGAGATCGATCCGAAGGCCACCGCATCTTCTGCGACTCCACCGCCGGCCACACAATCTGAGATCGATCCGAAGGCTACCGCATCTTCTTCGACTCCACCGCCGATCACACAATCTGAGATCAATCCGAAGACCACTGCATCTTCTTCGATTTTGGAAAAATCAACCAACTTCTTCGATTTTGGAAAAATCAACCAACTGTGTGTTGTTTAGACATTAATATATTCTTTAGGATTTTCAGACATTAGTCTAATGTGTGTAGTTTATTTTTTGTGATAAAGTTTTTGTAATATATATTCAAAAAATGTGATATTTTTGCCAAACCAAGCAGAACGGTTCGGAGCGGGGTGGATACGGGTCTCCTAGATTCACATAGGATCAGTTATGGTATTCTATAAATAGAACCCGGTGGCGGGGCGGGGCGGGGCAACGTTTCATAACTAGCGGGGCGGGTTCGGATTTTATCAGATCCGCATCCGACCCGCCCCATTGCCATCCCTAATCTTCTCGTGTACTTGTACGTTGGCCACTTTCTAGCCAGATGGGGTGCCAGGTCTCTCTCTCTCTCTCTCTCTCTCTTTCTTAAAAACGGTGTCTTTTTATATGATGATGTTAGTAGACGTATATCTGGGGTTCTCAGTTTTGCTACATAACGTGTGCGCACACACATACACGCATCTGTGTGTATAAAAATGGACTGGTGCCAAGAAAAGTAGGTTTTGCCGTTAGCTCAACTTTTTGTGGACTGATTAATTTTTTACCCTCTAAACTATCTCTCTTTTCCTTCAGTTTCATGATCATGCTTTCAAAAAAAAATTGGGTTGGAGAAGATTCTTTTCACAAATAATCTAATATTTGGATCATTGGATAAATTCCCAGTTAAAAATGCACTATTTTTCCTTTTTCGATTAGTAGTTTTCCACACCACAGTGATGTTTTTTATTTTCGTAGGCTAAGTGGTATTGAGGTATATATACCTGCTAAATTCATTAGTAATCAATCTTTGTCACAGCCAAAAAACTGTAACTACAGACCTTTTTTAGGTCCACCTAATGGTTTAATTCTCATGTTCTGCTAAAGTAAAATTTTCAAGTTGATTGGTTAGGGCTTGAGAGATCATTCCATTCACTTTATAAACTGTAAATGGTACTCTGAATGCATCATACGGATTAGGATCTCCATTTTTTGTTCTTTTTATTTTCTTTTTGTGGTATTAGGCTTACTTTGTATTGTTCTCCATCTCAGAATGTGGGAGTTTTCCGTTGGTTTGTACATGATCAGCCTTTGGCCAGATTCTTTGTTTCTTGCTGCTGCTTATGGTGTGGTGGAAGCTGCCTCTACTGCATTTTTCGGGCCTCTTGTAGGACAATGGGTGGATAAGTTGTCTTATATCAAGGTTTGCTCTGGAGCTCTTTTCCCCATTGCCTCTATCTCATTTTGTAGTTACGATCTCATTGGGATAGAATGTCACAAAGAAGTAGAAAGCTCTTTTACCAATTGTTGATCATTAAAGATCTTCCTACGTCCCGTGAAGATGGCGTCTGTAACGTGTATGTATTTACTAGCTCTTGTAGTCAACTGATGGCAAGTATAGTTGTTGCCACCGAGAACTCATAAGTGTTCCAGGCCCAGGATACAAGGCTCCCCACAAGCACGGTTTTGAGGGAGAGTTGGAGACACACAGCCTAACACTTGTTTCTGTTTTAGATTTTGTTAATAAATTGGGTCAATGGACCCATTATCCGCCCACTAACAGATAATGTGTATTTGTTAGTCTGGATAATTACAGTTAATTAGAGGATATTTATCTCCTAAGTGTTTGAGGTAAATACATCTTTATCTCCTAAGAGTTGGAGGTAAAGCCAGTCTCTAATTGTATCTCTATATAAAGGCTAGAGATATCCCAATAAATAAAGGAAGTCATAGCAATAATCCCTCTCTCTATAGCACTCTCTCTAGAGCAATCACCAAGCTCTAGGATTTGGTTCGTGGACGAAGAACTCGACTCTAGTAGCCGTTTTCGTACCTGCGAAAAAGATCAAGCGTGTTGGAGGCTCGTAACAACAAGGATCCTACGTCGGAATTTTCGAAGACTTCGTACGGTATGTTTTCGAACCCATTACGTGTTACGTGGTAGCACGATAATTGTTGTAATCGTTTCAACATTGGTATCAGAGCATGATTACTTGTTGATTCGCCTTTAACATGCTAGATTAAATTATGTGCATGTTACGATTTTTTCCGGATACATGAATGAGACCCATTATTAAAATTCGAAATTTTTTGAGCATGTTTTTCTGAAAAATAATTAGATGTTTTTGTTCTCCTATGGTTGAGGATGAACTCCATAAAATTTCGTGATTTTTGGATGCATGATTTGTGAGAAATCACGATTTTATTTTTCAAGAAAACTGTGGTTTTTTCGAGTTTTGGGACTCAAATTCGGAGCATGATATTCTGTTTTTATCATGATCGGTTGGTACATAATTAATCTATGTTGTATAAGCTTTCCAACGATATATCGTACGCATTATTTGGCTTAAAAACGAGAGAGATATGGCATCCCGAAGTTGGCATCGCGACATGGCGGCGCTGAAAAAATTAGGGTTTTCCTAGGAAGAAGATGAACAGTGTTACACGCGCGCCACGCGCTCACGCCGAGCCGCCGACGCGCGCCACGCGCTCAAGCCGAGCCGCAGTAGCGCACCACGCGTCAAGCCGCGCTGTCACGCGCCGCCACGCGCCCACGCGCGCAGCCAAGGCTGCTGTAACGCGCCACGCGCCCACGCGCGCGTGCTACTCACGCGCCTGCCAGAACACAGATGCTGCCCCACGCGCATGGCGGCGCGTGGAGGCGCGTGCAGGCTGTTTCCGGCCATTTTTGGACCCACCGCCGGCGAGTGGAGCCTTGTATTCGCTTCTTTAAATTTTTGTGGTATTAAATTTACCTTTATACCCTCTGTGTGTGTTCTGTTTAATTTTTAAACGACTTTTTCTATGAAAAATTAACTTTAAAATTTTGTTTTATACACACAGAATTTTTATTTAATTTCAGAGGGCATATTAAGGATAAATTTACTGTTTGCCAATTTTTTAGGATTTATCTCTCAGTTTTTGGTCATTTGTGAGTATTTTTGTGGTACTTTTGTGGTTCCCAAAAATACGAATAATGCGTAAATATTATTTTTTGCACTTCGTGAGTAGCAATAAATATTTTTGGAGAGTTATATGACATAGATAAATTATGTCTAATTTGTTACATGCTTGCCTTGATTTGTGTTATGGTTTAAATATACTTTTGAGGTATATTTGTTGGGTTTTTGGTAAATCCACACTTTTAAACCATTTATATTTTCAAGGCCCTTGTCGCCCGTTTTCCTTGGGAGGAGAATGTGGCCTATTCATCCATTTTATTACCCTGTAACTTCTTATTTGAGTATGCTAGTTTTAGGTTAAATGGATGGATATTAGATTGGCATTCTAAAGAAACTTATGTTTAATGTGTTTACTCTTGCTTTAAGAAAATTCTTTTGAGAATAATGTGCTGTGCGGCATCTCCATTTGTTTTATTGGAGTAGTTTGTAGTAGGATTCTCAAAGATGTTGTATTCTGCTATTTCCCTGTATATTTCGAGAAAGCCTTGTACGGGGATGTAATTTCGCACGCACATTATTCAAACCAGAATTTTCTTAGCATAAGTTATTAGAATGCCAATAGGGCTCAATGGAGTCCTTGCAAATTTAATTGCATGGTGCAATTTTATATTGTTCTAAATTATCATGTGGATGATTTATTATATTGTGGCTTATATGATGATGAAATTTATTGCGAAAAATTACTTGAAAAATATTTTTCCCAACTCACATACATGGGAGATGATTACGAGCTTAGCAGATTTTCGATTTCATGATGTGAGGAAGGATTATGTTTTTCATTTGAATTTTTTGAAATAAATAAAAGGATGTATAATTAATGTCTTTTCCTTGCGCAATCTAATGTAGTGAATATAATGGCCACCAAGAATGTCATAGCTGATCTCGTTAAGGGTGAGAAACTTAACGGAGATAATTATGACGTTTGGCACAAAAAGATGAAATTCATGCTGAACGAACAAGAGCTCGAGGAGCACTTGACCAAGGAGATGGTCGCGCCAACTGAGGCGCAACCCCTAAGAGACCACACTGCCTACCAGAAATGGAATCAGAAAGATCGTAGTGCGCGCTACACCTTGTTGAGCAGCTTGCAAAATGATCTAATTGGGCAGTATGATGAACTTCCAACTTGCAAAGCTTTATGGGATCAGCTCAAGTTTTCTTTTGGTGGAACCTCAACTACGCGGCTTCGTAGCCTTGTGATTAAGTTTGAGGAGTACACAAAAGACCCTAAACATACCATGAGTGAACATCTAAGGATGATGTCCAATATGATTGGTAAGCTAAGGGATGCTGGCCATGCGCTCACAGATGAGCAGCAAGTCAGAGCTGTCATAAGGTCCCTTCCTGCCTCGTGGGCCAATATGAAACAGATATTGACCCACAGTGAAAACATCAAGAACTTTTCTGATGTTTCACAGCATGTCATCCTTGAGGACGAGACTCGAGATACTGACAAGACCCTTGCTTATGTCGCCCAAGGGGGATCGCGCAATGCAAATGGCAAGCGCGAAAGACAAAGTAAGAAAGGTAAGAAAGGCGAGGCTAGCACTTCTGCGCCAAAGGAAGGAAAAATGAAGAAACGCAAGAGAGGAAAACGTGGTGGGAAAAAGGATCTGTCTAAAGTTAAATGCTTCAACTGTCAACAGAAAGGACACTTCGCTCGTGATTGCACTGAGCCGAAGAAGGTACTTTCAGAATCTCTCTCTCAGTTATATGTTTCCTCACATGTGATGGTTGCTCATTCCCAACCTGTGTGGTTTGTGGATACAGGTGCAACAAAACATGTAGCACGTGATCGAGAGGGGTTCGTAGATTATCACCGGATTCCAGCGGGTAGCAAACATATCTTCATGGGAAACAATAGTTCCGAAGAGGTGCTAGGGGTTGGTTCTTACCAGCTCAAGTTGCGCACTGGGCGCACATTGATTCTAGAGGATGTGCGATATGCACCCACAGTTCGGCTTAATCTACTTTCAGTTACTGCTTTATTAGACAGTGGTTTTTCCTTTATTTTTAGGGGTAATAAGTTGGACATTTTTTTGGATGATGTTTTGTTCGGACATGGTTTTCGCATGGATAGTCTTTTTCAATTGGATTTAATTGATTCTCAGTCTTCTTATTCTTATGTGGTGAATGATAATATTGTGAATGATTCTACCACCTGGCATGCAAGACTGGGCCACATAGGCCAAGATAGAATGACTCGTTTGGCTAGAGAAGGCCTTTTAGGCCCACTCGCAAAAGTCAATCTACAAACTTGTGAGGCTTGTTTGGCCGGTAAAGCATGCAGGAAGCCTTTTGGAAAGGCTGTGAGAGCAACTCAACCACTTGAGCTAGTTCACTCTGATATATGCGGACCTATGAGTGTAAAGGCACGCCATGGCGCCTCTTATTTCCTTACACTGATAGACGATTATACGCGATATGGTTATGTGTATCTGATATCTCACCGCTACGAAGCTTTGGACTGTTTCAAACGCTTTGTAGCTGAGGTTGAGAATCAGAAAGAGAAGAATTTAAAAACTCTTCGCACTGACCGAGGACGCGAATATTTGTCAGATCACTTCAAGAAGTTTTGTGAGGAAAAGGGGATACGCAGGCAACTTACTATTCCTAATACTCCACAACAAAATGGTGTTGCGGAAAGAAGGAATAGAACATTGTTAGACATGGTTAGGTCTATGATGGCGCAAGCAAACCTTCCTATATCTTTTTGGGGGGATGCCCTTTTGACTGCAGCCTATATACTTAATCGTGTGCCTTCACAGTCAGTCAAATCCACCCCTTATGAGCTTTGGAATGACCAAAAGCCAAATTTGGATAACTTGCGCCCATGGGGCTCAGCAGGTTATGTTCACAGTACTTCTCATAAGTATGGGAAACTAGGGCCTAGAGCAAAGAAGAGTATCTTTCTAAGGTATTCTGAAAACTCTAAAGGTTATGTAATGTATGGTGAACATCCAAATGGTGGAAGGACTGAAATAGAGTCTCGTGATGTCGATTTCATAGAGAGTGATTTTCCTAGCATTGGAGATGCGAGTAAGAATCTTGACCTCTATGAGTTAGAGGAGGTTGAACCCACTTTACCATCTTCAAGCGAAGGTGGGGAATTAGTTCCTCATCCGGTTGTCGCTGAAGATAGTGTAAGTGACCTTCAACCTAGTGGGAGTATCCCAGACAGTGGGAGCACACCACAAGGACCATCAGGTCAACAAGATTCTCAACTGCGCAGAGGTGCACGAGGAAGAGTTCCACGTCGTCGTTTTGAGATTGACGGTGAAATTCTTATGTGCACTCCAAATGATGAGGACGAGCCTACTTCTGTGGAAGAAGCCTTATCTTCATCTGCTAGAAATGAGTGGATGGCTGCAATGAAGGATGAGTTAAGCTCAATGGAAAAGAATCGAGTCTGGGAGTTGATTGACCTTCCGCCAGGGCGCAAGACTATTGGAAACAAGTGGGTTTTTAAAGTCAAACGCAAGGTAGATGGGTTAATCGACAAGTATAAGGCACGTCTTGTGGCGAAAGGCTATACCCAACTGCGGGGTGTGGACTATGAAGATACTTTCTCCCCAGTGGTGAGATTTGCTTCAATTCGTCTGATCCTAGCTATTGTCGCCCAGCAGGATTTAGAACTTTTTCATATGGATGTTAAGACTGCGTTTCTCAATGGAGAACTAGACGAAGAGATTTATATGGCTCAACCCGAGGGTTTTGAAGTCAAAGGACATGAGCGCAAAGTTTGCCGTCTCAAACGTTCTATATATGGTCTCAAACAATCGTCTAGGCAGTGGTACTTTAGGTTTCATCATGCCATTACCTCTATAGGTTTTGAAATGATTGAACAAGACCATTGCGTTTACGTAAAACGATCCAAGAAAAATATTCTAATCCTTTCTTTGTATGTGGATGACATTCTTTTAGCTGGAAATGACATGAGTTCCATTGTCGCCACTAAGCAGTGGTTGTCCTCAACTTTTGAGATGAAGGACATGGGAGAAGCTAATTATGTGCTCGGGGTTAAAATCATACGTGATCGTCCAAAGAGACTTCTCGGTTTGTCTCAAGAGACATACATCAAGAAAGTCATTGAACGATTTCGTATGCATAACTCAAAACCCATAGACACTCCAATGGACAAGGCGTGTACTTTAACAACAGACCAATGCCCAAAGAATGATGAGGAAAAGAATCGGATGTCCAAAGTGCCTTACGCGGCTGCAGTTGGGAGTCTGATGTACGCTATGTTGTGTACGCGTCCAGACATCTGCTTTGCCGTTGGAATGGTGAGTCGTTATCAGAGTAATCCTGGACCCGCTCATTGGAATGCGGTGAAGAGGATCCTTCGATACTTACGTGGAACCGCTGATCTCGTCCTGTGTTATCATGGTGGAGACTTGAGACTGAGAGGATACAGCGATGCTGATTGGGGCGCTGATAGAGATGAGCGCATATCCACTTCGGGTGGAGCTATCTCTTGGCACAGCAAGAAAAAATCTTGCATCGCCCTATCCACGATAGAGTCGGAGTATGTTGCTTGTTCAGCAGCAGTCCAGGAAACTGTTTGGTTGAGGTCATTCTTACAGTCTTTAGGGGTTACAGCTCATGCAGATGAGGCTGTCACTGTTCACTGTGACAATACAGCTGCCCTAGATTTTGTAAAGGACCCCAAATATCATGGGAAGGCCAAACACATAGGCCTTCGTTATCACTTCATTAGAACTTTAGTTGCGCAAGGAGAGGTGTCCATGAAACATATACCTACTGGCAGAATGGTGGCTGATCCTTTGACCAAGCCCATTGCTAGAGATGTTTTCCTTTCTCACATTAGGAGTATGGGACTCCGTAGGTTTTGACATGTTTATGGCATCTTATGTGCTTGACATTTATTATATTAAATTTTCATTCCTTGATTTGAGTTTATTATGGAATGAATGAATAATCTTTGTGATTACATATACATCCTTGTTGAGAGTGTCACCAGGCTCGAATTGACCCACTCACACGGGTAATTCACCTTGGCGCTAAGATAGCGAGCAAGATGAGACATAATTGTCTTAAGCGCCAAGTGGGCGAATAAGATGATACAGCTTATAAAGCAAACATGTCGCCTTAGTTGGAGCTAAGATGAGACCTAATAAATGTAGGTCGATCATAGAGTATCTCCACAACTCTATGTAGCCTGTTTACAGCCGAATGTGAGATTTCAGGCAGGCACTATGAGAGTGACTGGGCTGAAAAACTCAGGTTAGGCGCTTGTACAGCGACTAGACTTAGATTCGTATGGCGTATTTATTATACATTTATGTGACACGCCCTTGCGGGTTACGCCATAGCATGCAAATCATACTGCATGTGCTAAATGCAGACCGACAGTGGGAGTGACGAATGAATCCCTGCTTCGTCACTGTGTGAGCCACTTGGATCAAAATTTTTGATCATATATGGTACCCTTTTCACCTTAGACTATGTCATGAAGAGGATACTCAATGTCGCTACTTTAGCATGTACCCTTGGATCATGGATGATGCGGTCTCGCGGGGCATGTCTAGGAAAGCGGTTGGGTCTAATTGGAATGACATGAGGGCTTTGGGAAGAAAGTTCAATATTACATCATGTTGTGTGATTCATAGCCCGGGCGACTTTGTCGATTTTCGTTTCGATATGAGTCATGAATACATAACATATGAGAGGTTTAACACTGCTCATTATGAGGGATTTGAGAGTGTTTAATCTGGTGTAGTTGAACTATCTGGGGTACATACGAGATTTATTGGAGTGATGTATTGTGTTAGTTTGGTGATAACTTAATACAATACTCCTCAACTGGACATCCTTTCTCGTAGGTCGCACGTTCCATTTCCTGTATGAGGAGATGAGTGGACGAGAGATAAAGAGGGACTACGATTTATTTGCCCTGTGTGTGGGCGAGTGGGAGCTGTTAATAAATTGGGTCAATGGACCCATTATCCGCCCACTAACAGATAATGTGTATTTGTTAGTCTGGATAATTACAGTTAATTAGAGGATATTTATCTCCTAAGTGTTTGAGGTAAATACATCTTTATCTCCTAAGAGTTGGAGGTAAAGCCAGTCTCTAATTGTATCTCTATATAAAGGCTAGAGATATCCCAATAAATAGAGGAAGTCATAGCAATAATCCCTCTCTCTATAGCACTCTCTCTAGAGCAATCACCAAGCTCTAGGATTTGGTTCGTGGACGAAGAACTCGACTCTAGTAGCCGTTTTCGTACCTGCGAAAAAGATCAAGCGCGTTGGAGGCTCGTAACAACAAGGATCCTACGTCGGAATTTTCGAAGACTTCGTACGGTATGTTTTCGAACCCATTACGTGTTACGTGGTAGCACGATAATTGTTGTAATCGATTCAACAGATTTCAAAACCATGACCTCTGAATTACAAT
Source organism: Escallonia herrerae (assembly GCA_033070095.1). Classification (NCBI taxonomy): domain Eukaryota; kingdom Viridiplantae; phylum Streptophyta; class Magnoliopsida; order Escalloniales; family Escalloniaceae; genus Escallonia; species Escallonia herrerae. Next base: position 11,848 of record JAVXUP010004956.1, on the reverse strand, counting down.
TGACAACTCTACTGGTGCGTGAAGATTCACCCTCTAGGTGACCATTTTTAGGGGGTTTTTTGCTGTAGACATTTTCAGTTCGTCGTATTGGTGGTCCTTTATAACTCTTGGATTTTGTACTGGCAGGTTCTCCAACTTTGGTTGTTAACCCAAAACCTCTCTTTTATTGTTGCGGGTGGGACAGTGGTTGCAGTTCTGATGAAACCAGTCCTCAAGTCAACAAATTTCATGGCATTCATTATCCTTGTTCTGTTATTCAATGTCTCTGGAGCTGTTGCTGTACTTTCGACTCTGGCTGGAACCATCTTGATTGAAAGAGAATGGTGACGGCACAAACTGCTTTATAAGGCCTAGAAAACATTACACATGATTTAGCTTTCTAAGGAACTCGAGGAAAAATGTAAATGTCGGTCATTCATTCCAAAGAGAGAGTGATGTTCAATTTACTTATACTAGCCTGAGTTTCCACCTCATAAATTCTACCTATAATTTTAGTCTTAATTTTATTTTCAACGATGTGCACGTTAAATCCTGTTTCTGAGTTTGCACATGTTTTTCCAGTTCCACTTCCAATTCTTGGACTAAATCAAGGTCTCTTCTGAAGAAATGGGTGACAGAATCTTCCCATCTTGCACTGCTGCATGTTTATCTGTGTTTCTGTAATTCTAACCCAGTCATGCTTCAATTTCAGGGTTGTGGTGATATTAGAGGGCCACCCTCCAGAAGCACTAACAACAATAAATTCTATTATAAGGCGTATCGATCTCATTTGCCAGCTATTTGCTCCTGTGGCCAGTGGCTTCATTATCAGCTTCGTGTCTTTGACAGCATCGACGCAGACTATAGCACTCTGGAATGTTACATCTGTTTGCTTGCAATATTGGCTTCTAATGTCTGTATACAATGGGATTCCAGCTTTAAGTGAAAGGAGCCAAAAGAGGGTCACAAGACCCGTAACGACTGATTTGGAAGAGGACCCCTCAACCTCTGATGATAGACAAAACTCGAGTTCATACGACGAGACTGATTCAGACTTGGCTGGAAAGACCCGTGAGAGGACTCTAATTGAGAAAATAGCTAATGTGTCTTATGATAACGCATGGAGAGTGTACATGAGTCAAGATGTGGTACTCCCGGGATTGGCTTTAGCTTTACTGTATTTTACTGTCCTCAGGTGCACTTCTTAACAGAATTGTATCCCATGATCAAGGTTGTGTTCATAATCAATTTAACAACACAACGATAAAGAGACTGAAATCTGTAGAAAAGTAAAAATACCAGTTAAAAGTTCTCCTCAAATTTGTCTACTTTTCTCTCTTCTCAGAGTAACATAAACAAATGTTCTTTTCATAATTGTTTCTCTGCCTTTGGGCTTGGACTTATTACATGTCTTTTGCAGCTTTGGAATACTGATGACTGCTGCATTGGAGTGGAAAGGTATACCTGCATATGTTATTGGCATTGCGCGCGGAGTGAGTGCTACAATTGGAATAGCTGCAACCTTCCTGTACCCCATTTTACAATCTCGCATTTCAACAATTCGAACAGGAATATGGTCCATCTGGTCTCAGGTAGCAATCCATTACTTTTAAGACTTTTTTCTTGATAAACATCTGAAGTATAGTCAAATTGCGGATCATTGCGGTTGCAATTAGAGGGGTTAGCTGATCCTTTATATTGTGGCTCTCTCTTTGAGGTTTTAATGCTCTTTTCATGCAGTGGATCTGCCTCTTGGTGTGTGTAGCTTCAATATGGGTTCAAAACAGCCTTATATCAGCGTATCTGCTGATGGGTGGAGTAGCAGCATCACGTCTCGGACTGTGGATGTTTGACTTGGCTGTCATTCAACAAATGCAGGTGAGGGAAAATTGTCATCCAATAGCCCTGGAAATTTGTTTTATGTCTTCTCATCGATCCCTTTATATTGATATGTAGACTAAGTAGTTTTCTCTCATTAATTATACAGGATCAAGTTCATGAATCTGATCGCTGCGTTGTTGGAGGTGTTCAAAATTCATTTCAGTCAGTTTTGGACTTAATGACTTATGTCATGGGTTTAATCATCTCCAATCCCCAGGTCGATTTTATCCTTCACGCCTAGCTTTAAAGTTGAGCAAGTGAAATGGACATTAGTCCGTACCAGTTTGCAGAGATAAATAATCGTTTCCTATGGTTGCATTGTCATTTATGTGCACATCTAGGTCAAACAACTGTGCCAAGATAAGATAACAACTTAGATTAGCTAGGTAGAGAAAGGAGAGTTGTTTGTACACGCAAGGTAAAATGCTTCTGGTGTTTAGAATTCATTATTACCTGGAGATACACGGGCTTGTAACACGGAAACAACCTCTCTGCAATACCAGCAGGAAAAGCTGCGTTAAGGGCCTCACGCTGTGGGTTGCCTTTAAAAAATTATAGAGCTTGGGGGGTAACTTTGATCAGGTTCGAAAAGTGTCCTCAGCCTACCACTCAGTTGCTGCTCGACAACAGTGACAGTTTGTACGAAATATTGTCCTTCAAGCCAACGACGGTCATTGAGTTAATAATGCTTCCTCAAATGAGCCACAGTGCTACCAAGTCATTGCTTCTGCGCGAATACCATCATTAGTAGCACCCTATGCATGCTATGCTCATCAAATGGACTTGGTTGCCCATGGTAAAACTTAATTAACCTTCTCAAAGTTAGAGATGTCAAATGGGCCGGCCCAGCCCAAGCCCAGCGGGCCTCCAACGAAACCGGGCAGGGGCCGGGCCTGAAAATGATATATTTGGGCCTAGTCCTAGCCCTGGCCCTAGGCCCCATATTTAGGGCCGGGCCTGAACCCAAATTTTTTTTTCTTTTCTTAACTCCTTGTTATTCACATTTATAAATTAAATGATTGGATATTCAACGTTACAGGCCTCAATTGGCACAACATATAGACAAAGGGAAGGTGAAGATATACTTGAACAGTCGAACTCACTTTCATAATTAAATAAATGTTCCAGATTTTGCTACATGGCGCCAATAAAAGTTTATAGCTGCCAAAAAATTAACAAAATAGTTGGTTGACAATTTCATTTTTTCTTTTTATGAATTTTACGATCAAATTTTAATTGTATTAATTAGCTCGGTTGGTAAAGGCCCTTGGTATCGTCTTAAGAATCAATGATCGAATATATCTGATATCAGTTAGTTTGACCGATAAAGTCTCTTGACATTGCATCGAGAGACGTGATTGGTTACCACCTGCCGTAGAGATTCAAGTACTAAGAAGAGCAAGATAAATCAGCTTTTGTGTAACTCAAATGGTGTCTCATGGACCATAAGATAACTTGGATTATAATTAAATTTCAAAATGGGTTCGAAAAGGCATGTGAAGTAATTTGTAACTCAAGTCTAGTTTCAATTACAGGGCTCGAGTTCCAAATCATTTTAAACATGAAAAAGAGGACTGTGAATATGGAACGGGTTGTTGTTCACTGCTAAGAATGTGTGATGTGTAAACTCACGATGAGTCAAACAAAGAGTATTTTTTTACCAGTTCACTCTTTCTGAATTCCCTCTTCGACATTTTGTAACATTTTGTGAGAGATTTTGCTACATACAAAGATTCACATTAAACTAAAATTTTAATTACATATTAAATATGACCTAGCAGGTCAAACTGGGATAAAAATAATGAGTACAATTAAAGTTTACATATAAAGGGTTGTTCCAAAAATTCACAAAAAAATCAGAAGAAAAAGATTGAATGCAACACAGCAAGTAATTGGTTTTGTTGGCATTAAAAAATTCCAATACAACGCATTGAGTAATTGTTTTAGTTGGCATTAACTTTTTTGTAATGAATGCCAATATTTTGGCAAGCTTAACGAATGCGGTATATTTGGGTTGGGCCAGTGAGTTCCAGAGTCACTTTCTGGAGCAGAATTAATATCATCAATAGACCATACTTCAGAAATTTGAAAAAAGTGGGCCAGCCCAGAATTTGGGCCAAAATCAGGCCAATTTCGGGCCTGGCTTTTTCAGGGCCGGGCTTGGCCCGGGCCATTTTTCCCGAAACCTTGGCCTGGTCCAAGGCCCTAAAAATTGAGGCCTACACTGTTCATACCAGGGGTCGGGCCAGCCCGGGTTTTTTCGGGCCGGGTCGGACTGGGCCGCGGGCCACCCAACCCGTTTGACAACTCTACTGAAAGTGGGGTCTCTTCATGATCTTCGTATGACCTCAAACTTGCTAATCACTTAAACTCTCAGCAAGCTCCAAACGAGGATTTCTATGCCATACCGATAAGAATGGTAACTAATTTTTTGCAGCTATTTCTTGGAATAATTCTATGGTGGGGATTCCCTAAAACGTCACCTATGGTGACAATCTGTGGGCCTGCCACTAGGGCAAAATGTGGGAACCACTTGCAGACATTGTCCTGTCTGTCGGCATTCTGGCAAGGGTTCTGGTTGCACTTGTGCATAGGTGACAAACCCTCAATTCATTGTCACAATATATGACGTGTTGGAGACTCCCTAGTCCCTCCTAAGAATTCACTTTCTCGTATGCTCCAATTGCACGACTGGATCTTGGGCAAGACTCGAGGAGCCCTCAGTGGCTCTCAAGTCTCATCCTAAGAATGTCGTGTTAAAACCGGTCAGTCACGTTGGACAGATGGCTGCCACCAGGTGCATTTTGCAGCAAATAAAAGCGGCATTTGCACATCCCAGGGCAGATTCTATTGTATGAGCTGCCGAAAGAAACACAAATATTCAATATACATCTCTCCGTGGTCCTCCGTTGTTCTTGTGATTAGCAACATTCTTGCGCACTTTTCACTTACCTCGACTTCCACTTCCGCTTGCTCTTTCTGATACTTCTGGTCATAAAAGACGTCAATGCTGCGACCCCTCCATCACCATACCTCGGAGGTGCTACCTCCTACATTTGCTCTCTGTTAAATCCCAAGGCCGATTTGCTCAGGTGAGCTGCAGAAACGTATAGAACAGTGGAAATTTCTCAGTTTCCCTCCATTTGTGTTCCTGAGTGACGACTCCCCTCTGTGGAGTTCCCGCTTGCCTAGCACTTCCACCCCCTTCCACTTGTTCTTATGGTACTTCTAGGTTTTTAGTCATTAGAAAATTTGCACACCTCATCACCATACCTCTGTGGTAATGGACTCCTGTAGTTATGGGTCAATAGAATATTTAAATAGGATAGATTTTTCCTTCGTGTTTGAGGATTGATAGTCAGAATCAGCTCATTCTCTTCAATGTTGAGCGAGTCTTTGTAATAGCCATCGTTCAGTTTATTCTCACCAATTGAGGTTGCTTCATTAACTTCAGTCTCACTTCTAGCTATTCACATTTTATTTGTCATTTGCTTTCTTGAACAAAACAAGCTCTACTTCCGTTTATAAGTTGGATGAAGGATATTTCCTCCAAGCATGAATAGTTAGTGTGAGATCCTACATCGGATGTGAAATAGTATGAGATTGTCTTATAAGACCTTGCCTGTGATCTTAGAAGTACCTACTTGGGTAGCCTTTTTTTTTTTTCCTGAGGGGGGGGGGGAGGCAATCGCTCTGTGTTGTGGCCGTGAACAGGGTTGTTGCAATTACTCTATGGCCCGTCTCTCTCTTTAATCTCTTGGCGGTATATACTATCCTTCTGTTCTGTCTCTCTAGCCATTGCTGCCTTTTCTTTGTTATATTCTCTTTCTTTGTTTACTGAAAAGAAAATTCAAGACACACCCACACACACATACATGAATCGAATTCAAATTTGACATAACGCAAGGAAGATATAATAGCTCACTTTTCATTGCTGAAACTTTCCAGGATTTCTGGGAGTTGATCATTATTTCCTTTATGTTGGTCACACTGGCTGCAGCTCTCTACACTCTCCACATCTACCGTGTCCGGAAGCACCTCTTTAACTTTGACTAGTATCTTCAAATAATGAAATGGTCTGTAAGATCATCTTAGACTTCCATTAAATATTGAGCTGAAACTCTTTTACTTGTTGCATTTTGTGGTTGTTATGATGCTGGTTAAGCTGTCAATCGACCACATCCTTCGTAAATACCTCGGAGACATAATATGTGATATCAATGCATATGTATGAGGATGTGTTGGCTACCTATGTTATGATCTATGTTCGTTTGCTTTCTTGATTTCTGATACTAAATCTTGTCTTCCATATCTACGCTAATATTTTTAGGGCAAATGTACTGTGACCAATCGGCTTCTCCCATATGAATCGATCCATGAATATACATATTCCGATGTTCTTCATAACGTTGCGGAGAACATGGTCTACTCAAAGCCCTATCAAGTTCTGCATTTACTCTGTCTATCCCTTGAATTGTTGCGTAGAATGTTGTACGCTGAGTTTATTTTATTAAAAGAAAACATGCTAAAGCATGATGATAATCGCTATTGTGTTGAATTTCATGCACGCGCACAGGCGACTGGAGTCATAATGCAGCAAACAGTCGCGCAAATCAGACTTTGTTATTATAGTGATTGCCTGATTGAAGCAAACAAAGACAGAGGACTGTGTACATATTTGATATTTCCCTCGGAAAAGCATGTAGGTTTTTTTAGATACAAGAATATGTACTTGGATTCTGTTGTTGAGTGGGTTATGTGGTGCAATTCCATCTTGACCTTTACTCCCCACTCAGCAATGTATGTATTCTGTGGGTTTGTACTGGTGATGGAGATATATGGTGCAATTCTCATCCTTTTCGAAGTCCCTGCCTCCAATGCCAACTTTTACCAAAGAAATGCTTAGACATCTCTATTGGAAACATGATTCATTTTCCTTTTGGGAACACACAACATGGGTCTATTAGCAATTTGTCTCCCTCTGCAAACAAGTTGAAGTTCGCCATTGCATGATTAGAAGTGTCATCCACTTCAGTAGTTAGGCACACCAACTAGCTACATGGTTTCATAAGTGTTGCCTTTTCTGAATCTTTACATGACAAATTCCATAAGAATACAGTACAATGAGCCATATGCAACCCTCTTAAAAGCAATGATGCCAAGTGCCACTGGCCTAACTGAAAGGGGACAAGCGTTACTCGCCCGTATGGCTGTAAATGAACCGAATTGTTCACGAACAGCTAGATATTCGTTCTCTTTAAAACTCGTTCATGTAATAGGTGAACCGAACACGAACACAATTTTAGGGCTCGTTTATTAAACGAGCCGAGTTTGAACAAAATGATGTTTGTTTATTAATGTTCGTGTGAACAAGAGGGCTCGTTTATTTAACGAGCCGAACACGAGCCGAGTTTTATAAACGAACATCAGTTTGTTTATACTCACTAGTACAGAGTACGTGTGTTGCACATGAATATAGTCGAAAGTAATATTTGAGGTGATATTATTATTATTATTTTTTGGAATCAAAATAACGTAATTTAATTATATTCTTATTTATTTTGTGAGTTATTTTAGAAGAAATATGTATTTGATGTTTGCAATTTTAATCAGTTCAATATTTAGAAATATTCTTTATTGGCTTCTGGATTGAAAAAAAGTTTGATGGTACTGCTGAAAATAAAAGCAAACGGAAAAATTAAAAGAATGAATTTACGTATTTTTTTTTGTAATCTATTAAATTAATTTATGATTAAGATTTGTAATTTTCAACCAGGTGCTTTGCATTTCATCAATAAGAAATACAAAACACCCAATCTACGACTGTAATAACTGAACATATTTTCTGTTCAAATTAGCACCATATTTAAGCCTTATTTTTTGATGAATATTTAACCCTTTTTTTTCCTAACAATCTTTCGTTCATTAATTTTTTTTTTTTTACGTATTTCAGTTTCTTTATTTTTTTTTCAGTTTTTCAATTGATTAATTGTTTGCTAACCTAAAATTGTAAGAAAAAAAATCACAGTTCTCATTAACCAGTTCAATATCTAATATTTATTTCATTATAATCAAATTTAAAAAGAGAATAACAAAGGAATTTCTTTGTTCTGTTTTTCTTTCTCATCACACTTTTTATTTTTCAATTTATATAATAGATTCATTAGCCAAAAGTTTTTTTTTAAAATTTCATCATATTTTTAAAAAGAGTGATAAAAGAAGGGTAAGAATATAATTAATGTAATTAACGGACATAATCGTCCAAAAATGATTTACAACATTCATATTTTTATCGCGCGCGCGCGCGCACACACACAAATAAATGTATTTTTCGCAACCACAAATTTTATTCCCAATGTGTAAATGTAGGTTTAATTAAATTTATGACCTGATGTTCCTTTAACGCATTACAAAAAACTAATTAGGGAAAGATAGGGTTGTCATTGGAATAACTAATGGAGGGCAAAATCGAAAACGATTACAAAATTAGTAATTAATAAGAGTATTTATGAAAGGATAGGATAATAATGGAGTAGTATTTATGAAAGGATAGGATTGATACTGGAGTGATTAATGAAGGACAAAAATGAAATAAAATGATTTATAAGATTCATAGTATAGATTAAAAATACAGAATATTAATACCTACACGGCTACACAAAATATATGTGCATTGGGACCTATGTTGGGACGTGGAACCATTTGGATCACTTACCCTCTCTCTCTCTGGCTCTCTCTATCACCAAATTCATTTCCCTTCTCATTATAGAGAGATTCATCTCAAGTCTCAACACTTGTGCACCCTCTCTCATCAGTATATCACCGCCTAGACCACACCCCACGCCGCCGGTCAGACCGCACCCTACGCTGCTGCCAGACCACTGCTCACGCCGCCTCCTTCTCTCAGATACTCGAACAGGCAAGCACCCTCTGCCCCTTCTCTCTCATCACACGAGAACACCGCCGACGGTGGTCAAGCACCATCTGCGTGTGACACACAGATGGCACAACAGCCCCCCATCTCTCAATCTCTCTCACACACAGATCGTACACAGGGGCCTCCTCTCTCGCTTCACAGATGGTTATAATGTTACCCGTCATCGCCCATCGTCGGATTCAACCTGCGTCGCCGGATTCAAGCATGTTTCCAAATGACAAAGCTACAAAGTCAGGGGCTTAAAGAGGGAGCTGATTCATATCAACCCGTTGTATAAGTCTTCATTACCGATCGATTGAGATTTCGTTTTACAGTGTTTATTTTGCATCTGTCATTGTATCTCTACCATGTACTTGCGTTCTCTTATTTCTCATTAATTGTTAACAGGTTCTTGTTTTTTATATTGGCTTATAGCATGATTGCTTGAACGATTTGAGTAAATTTTGGGATTTGATTGAAGTTGAACACGAATCCGAGCCGAATTTCTGAACTCGAGCTCGGCTCGTATCGTTAAATGAGTTGAACGAGCCGAGCCCAAGTTTCACCGTCATGAACTCTAGCCGAGTTCGAACATTGATGTTTTGGCTCTTGAGGAACTCGAGCTGAGGTTGAACATGTTAAAACTTAAACGAACCGAGTTTGAATACACTCATGTTCGGCTCGAACTCGGTTCGTATACAGCCCTACTCGCCAGAGAATATAATCACCGGATCCCATATGAGAATGAAACCAAGATACATATATGCTGCTGCATCAATGAATTGATTTGTAACCCCGTGAGTGCTGATTAGTACGGAAATGGGAACTTACCTTGTGAAGTTCTTCACTAACACTCAACCCAATCTTCTGCCGGATACCATCTCGTGGCTTAAAGATTATGGCAGCCAACCCGTGCTTCCTGCACCAGGTAGTGCCTGAACCCCATCAACCTAAACAAATGGTGATTTCCCCAGATGGTAACTTCACTTTTAGTGTACGAGCCTGCAAAGTTACATACGTTTTGAATGTGGAAAATGATAGTTTATGCCGTGGGGGATGTCCTTGAGCTATTCTTTAGTCTTGTGCATGCAAATTAGTGCCCAAAAAAAAAAAGCGTACGATACCCCATATGATATTAACGGAAAGACAAGGATGTCGCAATTGAGGAATGGAGAGACTATTTTGCATCTAATGGTTCAATGCAAAGATACTCTTAGCAGAACATATTTCATATGAAGCGCTCTATAGTTAATTGTATTGCTAAATATAGCATTTGATCGAAATTCTGATTAACAACTTTAGATTTAGATTTTCTAATTAACCTCAACGTTGGTGAAACCGACTTGCAATAATACTAGAAAAGATTCAATTCATTCATTTTTGGAGCTTAGCTTCTCAATGCAGCTATAAGTTTTATGTATCAAGCTTAAGTTATTGAACTTAATCAAGAGTGAGCTTTCCTTTATAAAAATCTACCTAGTCCTAAAATACTTGTTAGGGAGATAAAATAGGAAACCAGTGTCCATCAAAGAAGTCCTTGTATATATTTATACTACCTATAAAAGTATCAATGTTGTAAATTATTTTTGGCCAATTATGCCCCCCATTAATTACTCCAATAACAATCATACCCTTCTATAATTACTCTCTTTTTAATGTGGTTGTTAAATGAATATTAAATGATGAATGTAATCCAAATCTATACATTGGGAAATGAAAGGTGGGGTGAGAAAGAGAAAAAAGAAAAGAAAGGAAGCTCTTTAACTTGAAGGAAATATAAAGCAAAGAGTTAATTAGGGTACTATAACGCCCCAAAAATCCGGAGCTCCGCCGCCCCGAACTCCCGGGTCGTTAACCTATCGGATCACATCAAACCTGTCAGATCTGTTCACTAACACATACTTTACAACATCTAATCCGATACTATCTCAACATTCTTCAAATGCAAGCTTACAAGGCTGCTCGAACTCAAACTGTTAAAATCTAAGTTCTTTACAACTCGAGTCCTTATGAATGAATCGACAGTACCGACCTGCGCAGGGGCCTTATTACATAGTAGTGATGGGCTCACCGGAACCTCACGCAGACTCTAACCCATTCCCGAACCTGCTACAGCTTATCATTACCTGCAGAAGGGAGCCAAACGAAGGGTGAGCTTTTGAGAGCTCAGTAAGGTCGTACAAGGACTACAAAAGAGATTATAACACGACTCTGAAAAATCCAACCGACGATGATTTTCAAAACACTTCGAACGATCAAAACTCAATGATTACCCAAAATGAGCAAAGTTCATCAGAAATAGATGCCAAAATAAATATTAACAATCAGAACAAAATCCAAAACGATCAATAAAATATCCTTTTCAAGTCATCATTTCCAAAGTACAACAGATTTTTCGAAGGATTCAACCCAAGCACAAATCATAATACAATAAAGGCTTGTCAAGGGATTTCAACCCAAGTACAAATCCTTCTAACTAAATACAATGAATGTTTGTCAAGGGCTTTCAACCCAAGCACAAATCATTCTAGCTAATAAAATCAAAAATCAATGTTGATCCTGGGCGATTGCAATGCCATTATGGCAAGCTCATATAGTGTACACATGCATGATGTACTAAAATAATTACTAGTCCACTTGGGTACTAGCCTGCGTTTCATGCAGGATTCAACCAGCCTTATACCGCCTCCCCACTAAACAGGTACCCAGGTCAACACAGAAATTAACAATATCAATGAGCGTTAACATAAGCTCATATCCCCGAAATCAATTCGGGTTCTCATAACAATAATCATATTGACATAAGTCAGCATTCGAAATTTTCAGAAGAAATCAGAATTTCAGAAGAAAAATCACAGATAAACAACAAAAACGACTGCGAATAATTATCGAATATAATCACAACAATTCAGAAGAATGGATACAGACAATTATCAAATTTGCTCAGCCCGCAATAACATGCGAGCATCACAAGATTTCCAAATAACCGATTCAGGTTCAACATTAGAGTTTTCTGGGCAAGAACATGCTGATATCAATACATAACTCAGAGTTCGGCATTAGCCGTAAATA
>JAVXUP010004955.1:0-24038 GCA_033070095.1 Escallonia herrerae | reverse complement strand
AAAGTGAGATTTCAAGAAAGAAAACGAAATTTAAAACAGAGGTTTATTTTAAAAACGTATGAAATCTCGGTTTGAAACAGAGATTTCTTTTTTTGAAATCTATGTTTCAAATCACGTTTTCTCCTTTGAAATCTCACTTTGAAATCACGATTTTCAAAAGAGGGTTACACAGGTAAATGAGATTCAAAATGGAATAATTAAGTATTAAAATCAGATTATTAAGAGAAAAAAACTCAATGTTTTAGATACTAAATTGACAGGTAGCACGTCGAAAGTCTATGAAGTAGATTGGAGTTCAGAAAAATTATCCCTGTATGTAGATAAAGAGAGCACCACGCCCAATTTCTGACAACTTCATGAACTGCTCACTGTAGTTTGTAATTTAGCGCATTAAAATCTGATTGAAACAGGAGAACCCATTACTCATTTAGGTAGAAGGGAATATAGGATTGCTCATTGAGTCAAAGAAACCAGAGGGAAGCGGGAATGAGCACATATACTGGAGGACACTTCAATTCAAAGCCCATTACTCATCTCAGAATTTCCTACAAGACATGAACTGCAAAAAGAATTCCCTCAAGGAAAGAAAAGGGGGAAAATGAAAAAGGGAAACCGACACTACCAACTCATGACCTACACTCTTTAAAACTAAGCATCACTAAATCTGAACCCTAGCCCTAACCATCCATTTATATCTCTACCCTTTTGCAGTACTCTCAACTCATTCCTTGTCTCTACCAGCTAAATATGTCAACTATAGCTCCTATCCCCCATTACAACTCTGTACAAATTACCAATTGAACAAAGAAATGAACATAAGATAACACAAGACATCAAGAAAAGACACAAGTTTCCAACGAAGGAAACTCCTCTTGGCCCCTTCTCCCTCAAATGTACGCAAGTGAAGGATTGCTATTCGGAATCAACTCCGGCTTGCTAGTCGTTGGGGTGGTTGACAAAGCCCCCGGCACAAAAACGTTCTCACTGCCCTTGCTTCTCATTTCAACAACCTTCTTGTGAGAGTTGGAGTGCAGAGCCGGAACAAATGTTGGGCTCGCTGCAGGACGATACTCGGGGAACAGCCGGCCTGACTTGTAACGAACACCACAGGCATTACAGAGAGTTTTCGGCCCCATTGGGCCAGCCCTCCACTGGGGTGTCTTGGTTATCTCGCAATGCATGCACTTCCTAACTGCTTGAGATGGTGAGTTCTGATTTGTCTCCACAGGATCCATACGAACTGACAACTTCAGCTTCTTCTTCTTCTTGTGCTCCGCTGCAGCTGGCTTTGGTATCTTCATAGGATGAGAATCGGCGAAGTTCTCAGATTCCGAGGAAACTACAGGAATAAGGAACGACTGAGGGTCCTCGACAAAGGACGAGGTGGGTGAGATGAGTTGCATTGCTGGGCGGGGATTAAAGGTTGGTGGTCGGGGACGCTTGCTGCGAGCGCGTTGAGGACCACGGTGCGTGGGGCTAAGTGGCATAGTCTTTCCCCCTGAGCAGGAGCTGCTGCTGCTGCTCTCGAGGACGGAAACAGGACTCGAGGTCTGAAATTGGTAATGACTTGACTCCTTGCTGACGGTAATGCTTTCATTGTTAAGGGTCATTCCTCCGCCAGAGAAGGAATCCTCCACAAAGGTCGACAGCCATTCAAGCTGCACGATGTCCTCGTACTGAGAAAAAAGTAGAATAGGGAAGTTCAGAAAAGGGGACACATGATTCACCTATAAAAATTGACACGATACTGCTGGAGCTTCATCAAGTTTATGCAAAAATGAGAAAAAAGTGGCTAGTCTTTAACAATAATTGATACAGTTCACAACAAAAAACGATAGTGTATTGTATGATTAAGTGATTAATGGACAAAATAGAGAAGGAAAGGACTACATTTATAGGACAATAGCCCAGATGCAAGCATGTGTAATCAATTCTTGGTCCCCTTTATTTTGGTGCCATTGGAGTTAATTGTTCCCAACAACCAGTGGGGAACCTGACAGAGCCTCGGCCGATATTATTAGCCACTGGCACTACTTAGCACTCTCAGAAACTTATGCATTTGTCGTAGACCACAAGGTAACTACAAGATTGTGCAGTTGCATTTAACATTAAAAAATAGTTCGACTTTTGACTAAATGGATTAAAAGAAACACCTTCAGAAGCTCTCCTATAAGTAGAAACACACACACTGCGGAATTCCGAAAAAGAATTCGAAGAGTTGATAAAAAGGAACCGACTTGAACAAAAACTGTTTGACACGATTTAAGTAAATCATAGAAGATGCCGCATATGACCGTGACCTCTTACGTGACGCTGATTATATAAACGCGAGATTCATGTACCTCCCCTTACTCAAAAAGTCAGCTAAACTTTACTTACCCTGACAAGTAAAACATAACTAGAATACTACTCCAAGTTTCAAATCATTTACCTTTTGAGTCAAATACAAAGATTTTTACCACATTACCTAATTGGTGTTGAGTAAAGGTCCTTACTACTTGTCATCATGTTAATTAAATACCAAGCAAAGGGGAAATCGACATAATTTGACCCCTTGATGTGCAAAAGGATACCCTACTAAATTATATGCCAAGCTCCTAGCTGGCACTTGGATTGCAAAAACAAAATCACCATAATCCGTCCATATGGCATTATTACAAATCATATCCAGCGGATTCCCTTAATGACAAAAATTATTCGGTGTCCAAAAAGGGCTTGATCGCATGATTCTGAATCAGGTGATCTCGTAAATAATGTGGCCAATTCACAAAATCTCAACGAAAATGACATGAACTAAACACAAGAATTTGGGATTTTACCGGAACAGCGAGCTCAGCAGAGAGGTCGGAAGCGCTATTGCTATTGTTGGCGGAAAATATTGCATCGGTGTCCGGCAGTGCCTCGGATGTGTTGGCCCAAATGCTAGGAAAATCATTGCAGTGACCGGAACCGAGCCCGGCTTCGTTGTCAGCAGGAAATTCGATCAAGTCGTCGATGTGATCAAAGAAGCTACCGCAGTCTATCTCATCTACGAAATTTGGCCCCATCATTCTTCCTATAATCTAAACTTCCTGTGAAAAGAAGGAAACAAAGGAAAATTGAGAATTATGAGCAAGATTATGAGGGCTAGTGACAATGTAACTAGCAGGACAGAGCAATATAGCAAAAGGTTGGGACTCTAGAAATGAATAATTTTAAACATTTAACAGCTAAGATTTCAAAGAAACAATTTGGTGGGTTCAATATTTTGAGCAAGATAATCAGTGCTAGTGACAATGTGTGTGACAGCACAGCGCATTTAGCAAAAAAGTTAGGGACTTTACTTTGTAATCTTGAAATACCCAATTAGGTTACTGTGATTACCGATATACTAATGTGATAAAGTTCAAAGTTAGCAAAAAAGGACTTTACTTTGTAATCTTATGACCCAATTGAGCTATTGAGATCACTGGTAAGTTGATTTTGAAATTTTTTTCAAGAGATTGCTCAAATTGAAAATTTAGTGAAATCAAGGAGAACAACAAAATTTCAATGTTTTTTGCGTAATTTAAGAGCTTCCACATTATCCTCAGTCTGGTTGCCGAGAAAATGAAGGGACAATATTAAGAAGAAGAAAACGATGAAACAAACCTTGAAGCTTTTGGTTAAAAAGACAAAACAACGGACTGAAATGCAGAGAGCTTTGGACAGAGGAAATTCCAGAGAAGTCGATTTCCACCGAACTGATGCCTGCAAAGGAAAATATTACAGACAAAGTTGTTCAGAAACAGGAGAAGGGTATCCTGGTACAGAACATAGGACACTGTAACCCCGTTTGGTGACTCAGAAAGCCCAGGAAAATGAGAGAGAGCGCAACTTTTGAACTCAAAAATTAGCCCAACAGCAAAGGAAAACTCCACTCAACTAAGCCTAATACAACAAATTCAGCCCATCTGAGAAGTTTTAATTTTTCTTGAAAACAAACAGGGCAAGGAAACCCAGACTTCCATTCTCTTTACCTTTCCCCTGTTTCTCAGCAAAACCAGGCAAAGGGAAGAAAAATGCAAGAATCCACAATTGTAACTTCATAAAACCTCCAATTTCAAGTCCAAAAGGCAACAACATAACCAATTTCAAAGTGGGGAGCCACACAAACCTGAGCTCAAACCCGAATTCCCGCTCAAACAGCGCAACCGAAGCAGAGAACCCAAGGGGGGTGGGGGCAGAAAAAATCTCGGCGAGAACTTCGAGACAGGACAAAAGGACAAAAACCCACAACCTAAAAACCTCTTTTGATGACTAAGCCTGCCTGCGAACGAAACCCTATTCCTCCATTAACAGTTGTACTAGTACACTACTACCACTGGCTACTACTAATAATTAGTAACAACACAAAGAGGAGGGAAGTAGCAAAATTTTCGAGACTAGGAGGCAAATTGAGACGAGAAGGGAGGAGGGTATTTGAAAGGAGAGAGGAGAAGGGGAAAAAGGAAAGGCTTAAAAGGGAAGTGATAGGAGAGGGGGAGAGTGATGGTGGGTGAGGCTCCTCCTTCATTGCTAGCTGTCTTTTACTGTGCCTTCTCTGTCGTGATGTTTAAGTCTCCTCTGATAACTCGCGGGTCCCACACCCTTCCACCCAACCCCCACCCCACCCCACCGCTTCCGCCCCCCCCCCCCCCCCCCAACTTTTAAATTTCTTGCCGTTCAAAATTCATTTGTATACGGCGTATGTAATTACGGGTGGATATGCACGCAGAACTCTACACGCTTTTGACCTTTTTTTACAAACCCATGGCGTGTTAGACAGATGATGATCAGGAAGGCAAAGATTGAGCTGGAAATGCCATTGCTTGCTCTTCAGACTCTAGCTGGGTGTTCTTTAAAGTTCTAATAGTTTGCCTTTTTTATTCATCTGTTACAGTTTAACAAGTTATTTATATTTTAAAATTTATTCATCACCGTCGCTAATTTCAGAAAATGTATTTTCAAATCACAATTTTAGAATTTTAGATGGTCAAAGTTTGGTTTAAAACCATAATTTCTCTATCTATGACTTTTTTTTACTTGATTTCGTAATTTTAAATTGCGCTTTTGTAGCCTGCAATTGTAGTTTCAAATCATACTTTTTTAGAATTACTTATATCCGTAAATAAGTTGCAAAATACAATGTATTGCAATACAATATTTAGATCAAAAACTCCACATATATATATATATATATATATAGGAAGCTGATCCGTTGATAGCGCTAGCAAAATGGGATATTTTTGCTAGCGCGATCTGACCGTCCATCCTGAAAGATGGACGGTCCAGATCGCGCCTTTTTCCAAAACTGATCCCCGTCCGCCATACTGTCTCGCGGACGGGAGTTTTACCTTTTTGCCCTCCTCCCATGTCCGCGAGACTGTCTCGCGGACGCCTTTCTGTTCCTGACATGTGTCAGGAAAAAGGCGTCCGCCATACTGTATGGCGGACGATCTCTAGGCTGACACATGTCAGGACATGTCCTCTCGGTCGCCTATAAAGTCTCGGGCGTGAGCCCCGAGAACTGTCCCCTTGGTATCTGTATGGCGTCAACAGTGTCCACTTTGTGGGAAATCTCCAATGTAGCGGACGGCGTCCCTTCGTCAACTCTCTCCTGCTATAAATATTTAATCAGATCGGGGTTATATATATATTATTATTGTAGCGGACGGCGTCCCCTCTCTCGAAAACATCTAACCCAAGCCGCTACCCCATCTATGGCGACCCACATCTCCGGTCACCCACATCTCCGCCGACACCACCGTCCTCCCCTCAACGCCGATCTCGATGGCTTCTGGATCGGAGACCACCTACGCCTACGATTATATTGGCAACTTGCACCTGGTAGGCAAACACTTTTTCAAAGTCATGATGCCGGGATTTGAGCATGAACTTGTAGGCTATCCCTCTTTCTCTTTCTCTGTATTTTCGTGTGTTAAAAGTTTGATCTTTTGTTTTTCTTAACCAAAACTAACCTATTTTTTGTATTTTGTGTTTGGTAGGACATACCGGAAGCATTTACCAATCAATTTACAACAATTCATGATAGTGCAAGATTATATAGCCGCAAGGGGGCATGGCAGGTTGAAATCAAGCTGAAGCCCGGCCGATCCCAAAAAAAGGAATTCGCAGAGGGTTGGAACGTCTTCGTGCGCCAGCATGGCCTCGAACTCGGGGACTTTGTAGTGTTCGAACACCTTGGGTGGTGGGATTTTCAAGTTGTAATCTTTGATCGGAGCGCTTGTGAAAAACTTTCGTACCCCATTTGTGAACCATAGTTTATTATAATAAAAAAATTTATGTTCTTGTTTATTATGTTTTCAAATTTTTTCTTGCTTAATTGTGCCTTTTTTTGTTGCCTTGATATATTGAGATCGTTGATTATGAATCGTACATTATTTTTTGGAAAAATTGAGATTGTTGATTCCGTCGCTAAAACAAGTCTTCGGGCGTCAGTTTATTAAAATAGCATTAACCTACTATGTCGCTAAAACAAGTCTTCGGGGCCAATTTATTTCAATTTATTAAAACTGCATTACGGGCGCCAATTTATTCCAATTTATTACATTACGCTACATTGTATAGCTCTCTATATATATAGCGGATATAAGGCCCTCCGCTTAGGCCGGGGTTCGGGAAGGTCGGGAACTAAATGTCTGGTCCGTGCCAAACTAAAAGTATGGTCCGTGCCAACCATTTTCTACGGTAAGTATATCCGCGATACTATATAGCGGACAGTTTGGTCCGTGCCAACCATTTTCTGCGGTATGAATATCCGCGATACTATATAGCGGACAGTCTATCAGCGTCTGCGGGGCCATCCGCTACATAGTATAGCGGACGTAAAGACAACAACCAAAAGAAAAAACTAAGTGTTGGAGAGGTGGGGAACTAAGTGTTGGACTAAGTGTTGGAGAGGTGGAACTAAGTGTAGAAAAAACTAAGTGTTTGAGAGGTGGAACTAAGTGTAGAAAAAACTAAGTGTTGGACTAAGTGTAGAAAAAACTAAGTGTTGGACTAAGTGTTGGAGAGGTGGAACTAAGTGTAGAAAAAACTAAGTATTGGAGAGGGTATTCTGCGGGGCCGTCCGCTACATAGTATAGCGGACGTAGAGAAGACAACCAAAAAAATTTTGCGGGGCCGTCCGCTACATAGTATAGCGGACGTAGAGAAAACTACCAAAACAACCAAAAGTCTATCGTCCGCGATACTATATAGCGGACGGCAAATATATATTGTCCAACGGACAGCAAATATATATATTCAAACCCAAAAGAAAGTCCTATAACTTCTACACTCTTCTCCGTTCTTCCTACTCACAAATATTCCCAGCGGCGTTGGCAAGCAGATCTGCGCAATTTCTTCATAAGAGCAGCTTTAATACCCCCTAATAGATCACGTAAGTTCACAAAATCAATCATTTACATGTTTCTAATCTATAGTTGTGATCACAAAATCAATCCTGAACACGGTCAGCGTGAAATATTTACCGTTGTTGGGTAACCTGTCGGAGGTTGGGGATTATGCCTGGGGTGCAGCGGTTCTTTCGTATCTGTACCGAGCATTGCACAAGGCAACGAGGCCCAACTCCAAAGCCATATGTGCATGTCTCTCGCTATTGCAGGTATATCATATAAATCATGTCTTCGTTATTGTGTTTTATTTTTGTTGAATCGACGATATAAATATAATTTTTTGATGTTCTCAGGTGTGGTCTTACGAACACCTTGCTCCCGGTGCACCAACGCGTAGGGATGGAACCGACAAAGTCTGGCCTCGGTTGTGTGCTTGGGAGTACAGCCGGAGGGCTAGCCACTACAGGAGGAGAGTCGATCCCCATCACAACATTACGTACTATCGAGGGGAGTTCGACCGTCTATCTCCGGGCCAAATGCGTTGGGCACCGTACATACGTTTGGCGCGACGGGTGGGAGAGTCGTTCGTCTTCACGCTCTCCGGGTTGCAGCGCACACCCCTGATCCATTTCGAGGTCGCAGAGTGGCAGCTGCCCGACCGAGCAATGCGCCATTTTGAGTTGGAGCAGGGTTTGCCAGTCGATGCCCCGGATATGAGGGTTAACAGGAACCCACCGGATGTCGGAGTGTTTGGCACCGCCAATGCGTACGAATTGTGCGCGGCCGAAATAGAGCTTTGGACTTCTTGGCAGGACACACTGGCGGCCATCGTCTCGGAGCCAGACCCCGTTATCAGCATCGATCAGTACGATGAGTGGTACTACCGCATCACGCGGAGGAGAGTAGCCCCTGTAAACTTTGAACGTGGGGAGAGGTATGCGCCTAGGGGTCAGATCGATGAGCGTATGGCATACAATCTCGTAAGTTGCCCAACAAGTCTGACTTGAACCAAATTAGTTGAATATAAATGTCTGATTGAAGTTACTTAATTTTTTATCTCTTTGGATGTAGGTTAATGCCTCGCTTGCATTCTTCCAGAAGTTGAGTGAGCGGAGGGATCTGGTGAGCGCAATGGGCGAGGATCTTTGCCAACAGGCTGCGACATTGGCTTTAGGCTGCGGGAATTTTTTGCGCCAAGCATCGGGCCAGTCTTCGGGAGTCAGCCCGGGAATGGGTTATACGGGCGTCAGCCAGGGATACGGTGATCCCTCTGGACAGGCTTCAGGGGTGAGTCAGGGAGTTGGTGGTACCTCTGAAGCGGGGATGGGACAGGCTCAAGCGTCGTGGGGCGATTACAGCGGCCCCTCCTTCAATTTGTTCCCGGAACCCCTCTCTCAAGTCACGCAAGACTGTCCTTTCAGAAACTACGGTTTCTCCGAGGCACTGCCCATTGTCCCGTGGGCGGGACCAGTTGGCGGCCCCGGAGGGGAATATCAGCCGGCCGAAGAAGGAATTGGAGGCCAATATCCCCCGATCGACCCCCGAGGGCAATATCCGAAAGGGCATCCAGCCAGGCCCCTAAAGCCGCATAAATGCGATCTAATCCGAGCCCGTTATTTTAGCGGGGCCCCCCAAGACGGAGCGTCGTATGACATGGATCACCCCGAGGGCTTGGATTACAATGCCTCTTGGACAGAGATCGCCTCGCTGGCGCCGGGAGCTTGGTTAGACAGCGGTGTCATCTCGCACTACGTGCAAATTCTGAGGCGAAGGTGTCGGGAGCATCCAAACATCGGTCCGCGCGTGTTTATCTTGGATGCTTTTTTTCATCAGCTCCTAGTACAAGAGTGGCACGACTGGGGCAATGCAAGGAAGGGGAGAACCATGGCCCAGTGGAAACCGTCCCCTAACCTACAAGCATATCTTGCTAGGGATAGTCCAGTGAGCGCAAGTGTTGCCGACGTGTTTCTAATCCCCTTTTTAGGGAATGCCCACTGGTACTTGGTTTGCTACGAACCATTACAGAGCACGGTTTCAGTCGTCGACAGTCTCTACGATGATACCGACGTGATGCCTGTGATTGATATGTACCGAGGCATAGGCCAGTTGGATGCCATGGTAAGATCATGTTTCCTTCTTGTTGTAACTTGCATATTATAAAACTGATTAATCTTATTTTGCTAGCTATGTTTAATGCTTATTATGGTTCTCGCAGAATCTTTTTGCTGCCCTGGTCAATGGTAGGCGTCGGGAGAAGGTATCGCGCAGGTCGGTCCTCATTTTCCGATTGAAGAGGAGTAGGCCCAAGCAACATAATTCCTCGGACTGCGGCGTCTTCCTCTGCATGTACATGGATTACATTTGCCGGTCTGAGAGCCTCAAGAAGACTGTCTGGAGCGAAGAATGCATACAAGACTTTAGGTATAGGATTGCTTGGCAAATTATGAATGGCCGGCCTAGAGCTATTAGGTTTATTGTAAATCCGTGTAAGGAACATCATTCCCGCGAGAGATGATGTTCCCCAATTCACATTGTAACGTTACAACACTTTTTTTAAAAAAATTTATTGAATGCGATTGATTTTATTGACCGATATGATTTAACGGTGGGAAACCAAGTGTTGGATATCTGTCTGTTGGATATCTGTCTATCTGCAGGGCAAGTGTTCAAAAAATAACCAAGTGTTCGATAATCAGTGTTTCTGCGGGGCCGTCCGCTACATAGTATAGCGGACGCAGAAAAGTAAACCAAAACAAAAAAAAAAACTAAGTGTTGTAGGGGGGGTTTCTGCGGGGCCGTCCGCTACATAGTATAGCGGACGTAGAGAAGTAAACCAAAACAAAAAAAAACTAAGTGTTGTAGGGGGGTATTCTGCGGGGCCGTCCGCTACATAGTATAGCGGACGCAGAGAAGTAAACCAAAACAAAAAAAAACTAAGTGTTGTAGGGGGGGTATTCTGCGGGGCCGTCCGCTACATAGTATAGCGGACGCAGAGAAGTAAACCAAAACAAAAAAAACTAAGTGTTGTAGGGGGGGTATTCTGCGGGGCCGTCCGCTACATAGTATAGCGGACGCAGAGAAGTAAACCAAAACAAAAAAAAACTAAGTGTTGTAGGGGGGTATTCTGCGGGGCCGTCCGCTACATAGTATAGCGGACGCAGAGAAGTAAACCAAAACAAAAAAAAACTAAGTGTTGTAGGGGGGGTATTCTGCGGGGCCGTCCGCTACATAGTATAGCGGACGTAGAGAAGTAAACCAAAACAAAAAAAAAACTAAGTGTTGTAGGGGGGTTTTCTGCGGGGCCGTCCGCTACATAGTATAGCGGACGTAGAGAAGTAAACCAAAACAAAAAAAAAACTAAGTGTTGTAGGGGGGTATTCTGCGGGGCCGTCCGCTACATAGTATAGCGGACGTAGAGAAGTAAACCAAAAAGAAAAGCCAAACTAAGTGTTGTAGGGGGGGTATTCTTTAATACCTTAGGTTTCTAATGTTGTGCTGCGCAGTGTAGCGGACAGTGTAAGAAATCACATATAAAAAAATGATTGTAAAGGTTATTACAAACGAGTCATTACTAAAATATTATTACAAAATGTCCGACACTTTTGATGGCTCATAAAAGATTATTACAAAATATTCAGTACACTAAAGTTCCACTGCAGCTTGTTCGTCCTCATCCTCGGCATCATCTTCTTCCCCGTCTTGCAAAGGCACTGGACTTATCCCCAGTGCCTTGTAATGGTTCCGCTTGTCGTGGTCTGTCATTTTGTTGCACAATGCACACCTTCTTAGCTTTTTTGGTTGAGTTGCCGTCTCAATAGAGCTTTTCATCCGCGTAGATCTCTTGCGGCCTTTCGTTTGCGATATAATTGGATCCGAAGGCCGGATATCATTGTCGGCTCCCTCCCCCGGCTCGTCATCTTCTGATCCCGTCGTAGGCTCGGTGTCAACCGCATTGCTGACTGAAGCTGCTTCCAATTGGTCGACGATGGGCTCTTGCTGCTGAGCTACCTCGAGGAGATGTTTATATCCGACCATTGTAGCAGCACCCTTTACGGACAAACGGGTGAACATCGTCACCAGATGATTATACCGCAACGTCTCTGATTCTTCAAAGTCAGTATACGGGTGCTCCGGAAAGGAAATGGTACCGTGCAACCTGTTTGCACCTTTCGTCCAACGTGGCAGGACGTATTTATCGGGGATTGTCCTGATATTCTTCTGTGTGAAAAACCGCAGAATGTGTCTACACAGGATGCCATGGAACTCAAACTTCTTACAAACACATGTCACCGAGTCCGTCAATGTGTCGTGGGTCACCGTATAAATTCTGCGCAGCTTCTCAGGGACGAGGTCATTCACGAGCGAATAAACCTTGTACTCACGCGACGACTTTTCTGCCACCTTATATATACTGTATCGGCCCGATTTTTGCAGCTCTACTTGGTATAGCAGGAAGATCTCCTTCGTATAGACTTTGGCACCGTTCAGCTCCAGCGGGGTCTCAAGCAACCTTCTCCTTTGCTTGTACGTGGTTGCAAAGTCTGCAGCCCTTTCTTTCACGAACAACGACGCAACCGCTTTTTGTGCTGATGTGACGAAACTCTTCAAATTGGTAGCTGTACCCACATAACTATCGAACGTGGCATTCATAGATTCACTCCTGCCCGTCGTTTTCATGCCCGCAGAAAAATGACTTCTCGTGTAAACGCCAATCCATTGCTCTTTGAGCCCGTACAAGTGCTGGAGCCACTCGTTGTCTTGCAATGAGTAATCCCGAACAAGCTTTTCCCACCTCTCCTCGAATTCCTCAATCGTTAATGACTTGAGGACGCATTTGTCAAAATCCTGTTTAAAGTCTGGATACTTTGCGTACATGTGATGCAGACGTTCCGGGTATTTGTTGCTTATGTGCCAAGTGCACAAGTTGTGTCGAGTATCTGGGAAGACGGTAGCAATAGCCTTCTTCATTGCCAAATCTTGATCGGTGATGATAACAGTCGGTGCTTTGAAGTTCATTGCTTCCAGCCACACCCTAAACAACCATTCAAAAGAACTCTCGCTCTCGTCCCTTAACAAGGCGAACCCGAACAGGATGGAGTGATAATGATGATTGACGCCCGTGAAAGGAGCGAACGGCATCGAGTACTTGTTGGTACGGTATGTGGTGTCGAAAGTCACGACATCCCCAAAATGCTTATAAGCTAGCCTCGAACGACCGTCGACCCAAAAAATTGTGCTAACTCGATGCTCGTCGTCAAGTTTATAGTCGAAGGTAAACTGCGGGTCCTCCATCTGCATCCGTTTCAATAGGCTCATTGTCGCTTGCGCATCATTGAGGTCATACGCGGCTCGTCTATGGGTTCGGACCGCGTTACGAACGTCTGTCGTGTTAAAGTTTAAATTTTGAATTCCCCCAGCCTGTTCAGCAAGAACATTAATCATGTCGGTAGGTCCTAGCCGCGCATCGCTCATTGTGTGAATTAGGCTCCTCGCGACCTTACCCATCTTCTTGTGTTGATGCATCTGACTCACCTTAGAAGGGGTTACTAACGGGTGATTGTGTGCCAGTTCCAGGCTGGTAATAAGCCAATGATCTTGTTTGGCTTTATAGCTTACGAACATCTTGACCTGGCAATTCGTGCGCGCAAAGCAATCCCGTCTTCTCCGCGCATACCCTATTTCGTCATCATCACTGTCATCGTTGCCTACGCGTGTCTCATTTTGCACTGGGTTTCTGCCCCTATGACACTCGTATAAGCGAGAGCATATCCTTTTCGATACGCTGCTTGTTCTTGTAGTTTTTATTCTAATGCCAAAACCAACCCTCAATGAATAAGCTCGAAAACATTCTCCAGCTTCTTCCAACGTTTGAAAGGTTCGTCCTAGATACGGATCACTAGCATCTACGGGGGTGCTGGAGCTCGACACGAAATCAGACATTGTGAAAAAGACCTATGTAGAAATAGAATACGCTTATTATCTCAAAATTATCTTGACGATTAGACCGATTTAGGATACCATATACATAATCTCAAAAGTGTCTCCCATTTTGCTAATTATATATTTACTGAACATAACAAATTAAAATTACTAAGATAAACGGTAGCAAGATCACAAACTTTACCTTGCTTGAGTGATGCTTGAACCAAGTGTGTTACTCCAAGAAGCTTGAAGGGGCTGAAAATGGAAGCAAGTGAATCTGAAAGCCCGCAAAATTTTTGCTGAAAGAGCCGAGAATTAGGGAGACTTTCTAGGCGACCGACGGGACAGTTCTCGGGGCTCACGCCCGAGACTTTATAGGCGACCGAGAGGACAGGTCCTGACATGTGTCAGCCTAGAGATCGTCCGCCATACAGTATGGCGGACGCCTTTTTCCTGACACATGTCAGGAACAGAAAGGCGTCCGCGAGACAGTCTCGCGGACATGGGAGGAGGGCAAAAAGGTAAAACTCCCGTCCGCGAGACAGTATGGCGGACGGGGATCAGTTTTGGAAAAAGGCGCGATCTGGACCGTCCATCTTTCAGGATGGACGGTCAGATCGCGCTAGCAAAATACCTCATTTTGCTAGCGCTATCAACGGATCAGCTCCCATATATATATATATGTGTGTGTGTGTGTGTGTGTGTGTGTGTGTGTCATTGGCGTTCGCTCACTCATATGCAGAAGCGAAATGACACCTCACCCTCTTAGACGCTAATTCCTTGGGATTAGCAGAGCTTGTGGTATTGACACCTCCGCAATGGACCATTTTTATAATTTCTTTAGTATCACCGATTACTTTCTGCACTGTCAAGATAATACAAAATCCTTCACTCAAAAATAGACATTCAACTGAGGAAAAATTTTGACCCGTAACCCTTTAGATGGCAACAATAAATGATCTTTAAATATAATTAGTGACGCTACAAAATACTTCCAAGACTTGTCCGTAAAGTTGCTACAAACTTTTTTCTAACTATGTCTATTCACCCATTTAATGCCTAGAAAATTGCCTCCCTGTCAAGGAACGCGCTTTCCAATCGGTCCGTGACATCCCGCTGCAATTCCGGCTACAACAAAAATTTCTCTTTCAAGCATAAAATAATATAATCAGTACATTTAATTTAAAGTGATTGTACTGTTTATTTCTAAAACTGTAACTTTGTACCTCCGACTTAACAAACGCTATATATGCTTGCACACTTATACGCTTTAACTTTAGTGGGATAGAAAGGTAAAAGATGGAAGTGGAGAAGATTGACTTACCTTGGCTTTTGTATCGGAGACTTATCGCCGGCGTCCTGGTTTGAACAACTTTAACTCTACGGTGGGGGGCCGTACGTTGTATATACGAACTTAACTTACAAACGCGTGAACGTTTTTCTTTAACCGCCATGGTTTTCTTACTTTTGGTGGAATCTTTTAATGAGGAAAGTTGAGTCAGACGCAGTGTTGGCTTTTCACTTTTAAGATGCGTGAGTCGCACGGACCAATCGTATGTGGCTTCTGGCTTAGGTTGACGTAATAGGTTGGAATTGATTGGTTAGATAATGATCTCGTGTCCTGAGGGCGCGTGAGACGCGTAAGATTGCTGTGTTAATGGAAAAGGTTAAATCTACAACCTACGACCGTCTTTTAACCCTTCAATTACTATGAGTCTTCCGTGGCGTTGTTTGTGCAAAATTAAAGTTAATAGTATAAAATTTTATTAAAAAATTAAGTATCATAATATATAAGGTGTATTCGATAAAATAAATTATATATTTTAAAAATTAATAGTTAATATAAATAGATAAATAGTATAGATAAGTGTAAATTTTGTTAAAATATAAACTTGTAAAATTAAACATATTTTTATAAGTAGTTACTTATTAATTAAGATCTTTTTTTGTCACCTTTTATAATTTTTCTTGTAATGTCACTTGCCACCACTATAGGTAAGTAGTTATGCAATACAAAAAAAAAAAAATTGTTTTACAATTTTACTTTCATTTTAAACACGTGTCAGTATTGAAATCACTTTTAATATAACAGCAAAAGGGTATTACACCAAAAGTGAAAAAAGTTTTGACTTTATATATAGTATTTGGCTTTATATATAGTATAGATAGATATAGATAAGTAATATAGATAAGTAAAAATTTTGTTAAAATGTAAACTTGTAAAATTAAACATATTTTTATAAGTAGTTACTTACTAATTAAGATCTTTATTTTGTCACCTTTTATAATTTTTCTTATAATGTCACTTGTCACCACTATAGGTAGGTAGTTATGCAACACAAAAAAAAAAGTGTTTTACAATTTTACTCTCATTTTGAACACGTGTCAGCATTGAAATCACTCTCAATGTTACACTAAAAGGGTATTACACCAAAAGTGAAAAAAGTTTTGCCTTTATATATAGTATAGATTTGACCAAAACAAAGTATTTTAACCTTTTACTGTAAGAAAATACCTTCTCATTTTTTTATAGCGACTATAAATGGTCGTTAATTTTTTTTATGACTTTCTTGTTAATATTTTTATTGATTTTTTTAGTAATATTTTTTTAACGTCACTAAATAAATATCTTTAAAATATTTAATACTAATTAATTGTCACTAATATGAAAGATTATAAATATCTTTTTGCGACTCAGGTGATGACAAAGTGGAGTAGCGTAGTTTGAATAAAGAGTTATCCTCGGTCAATGCCATCCTCTACCACGTATGAACCGATTTCATGGGTGTTTGTGTTCTTGATGTGTTTAGTAATTTATTTGGGTTTTATAATGCATCATTATTTGTGTAGGGAGATCTGAATAATTCATGGATCATGATTTGGTGGTATTGACTGGTTTGATCTTGATAGACCTGTTATTCTTTTCTTTAAAAGGCTATTCTGGAATTGAGAAGCTGAGGGTTGAATAAAAAGTGGAGGAAGAAGAAATATTAAGCATTGTTACAATAAAGTTCACTTAAATAATTTAAGTGAACTTCGTTTGGTTCATCTATGTATAGATTTTTGGAATTATCTATTTGAAAGATACTTCAATTAACTAATTATCTCCTTGTATACAAATTTTCCTTCTAAGTTAATTGGTTAAATTCTTCGTAAAGACATTGTTTCAATGAGAAAAGAGTACTCACAAGTATGAATGATCGAAGCTTTATATTTTTTTAAAAAAGAAAAATCTTAGGGATGAAAGAACTGACACAGTTACTTAATCTTTAAACTGCAAATGTCTCTAGAGTCACAAAGATTGTTCATGCAATATGTGAAAGAACATGTTATTAACACTCCAACTTCACAGCGCTCTAGAAAAGTTTTTGTGATACTTTTTATTGGCATTAAAATATATCAGTAAGATGTTACTGGAATTTAATAGTTCAAAAAGAAAGTGAAGAATAACTTTGAGTGATCATACGTTCCGATCTAATGTTACTCTTATTAGATGGAACATAATAAAATGCTTGTACATTAAGTTGCAATGTGGTAGTGGTACTAAACTATGGTCCGGAACGATTCTTCATTCCCTTTTTTTTAACGTGCCGTTTTTGGTATAATTAAACCTCACTTTCGCAATTAGTGATGGTGTCATCGTTCTTGCTTTCTAACAAGGACCAACATGATTGAATTTGTTGTATGATCCTATGGCCTCGTCTTGCAACTTGCAGAATTATTTAATGTGCTATACGTTTCTTCTTTATACCAGCACTTACGAAGCAACTAGTGGCAAATGTAGCGCTCAACTGGTAAAGTGGAGCTCAACTGGCCGATTCTTACTTTTATTGACACTAAATTAATTATGAAAGTTGGGATTACTCCATGCCTCACAAGAGATTGGTGAGGTTAGTCAAAGGCGGCAAAAGACTACACGTCTTAGGCCTCCTCTTATCGAAGAAAAATATTTTACGGACAAAAGGTTAACCGCATTTCGAATTGCATAACATGTTGCTTCTCGTGCGATTATTTAGTAACTTTTCTTACTTCAACATGTTAAATGTTATTACAATTTCTTTTACGTACAGCGGAGGAGAGCCATTTTTTCAACTTCTTCTTACGCTATGAGTAAGTTAGAGAGATATTTAGGTGACATATCTATCTGTTTATAGTTAATTTAATTAATTCCTTGTAGACATCAATTACCTAACGAGCTGATGGCTTAGCTTTGAGACCCTATCCCTGGAGCATATATGACCAAGCATAGAAAACTCTCTCTAAGTTATGGTGGTGAAACTTAATTAAAATCCAAATTAATCGAGTTATACAAAGATTTCTTCTTTAGCTTTGAGACTCGTAACTATGGAGCATATCACTAAGCATAGAACTATCCCAACTTATTATGATGGTCATACCTGACCATTATAAAAAGGTACTAACAGCCAAAATAAAGTTTTATATGATCAATTCCATATGGGATTGATTTGAAAGGAAAAAAAATAAATTGAAACATTAACAATATGAAACTAATTTTACTCAGCTTTAACAAAATTAGTTTCGTTTTGACAAAAGCTACATAATTAATCACTTGCTGAAAGTTGTATAAAGTATTTGGCTTAACTGTCTTGAAAACAGCTTTAATGTGAAAAAATAATTAAGAAGGAAATGAAAGAACAAGTAAGATTCTCAGTATTTTCTGACAAAGAAAAATTTTAAATAAACAAACGCTACAATGTGGTTATCTGTTAACACGGAGCAGCAATTTACTTTGACAAGAGTGCAAAGAGCAAAAGCAAGGTTTAGGCTCTGTTTGACAATACTTTCAGTTTTGGTTTTTTATTTTCAAAAACACAAAAATCAAAATCAGTTAAAATTTATTTTTTTTTACAAAAACAAGTGAGTATTTGATAACCCAGTTTTTCTTTTGAGTTTTTTTTTTATTACTCAGTTTTATTTTGGGTTTTTTCTTTGGTGGTGGTTTGCTGTGGCAGTGGACGACGGTGGTGGTGACCAACTGCCGGCGGTGGCTGGTGGCTGCCGGCGGTGGGAGGGTGGTGGTCTCAAAATAAAAACCAAAACTGAAAACCGAAACTCATTTTTGAAAATTTCAAAAACAGTCCTGATTTAAAAACTGATTTTTCAGACTAAAAAAAATTTAAACAAAAATTGTGCACCAAACGGGTTTATATATAGTTCCATTGTTGAAATTTTAAGAGTTATATACTGTAGTTTTGTATATCGTATACCCTTAATGAAATCAATTCAACATACTTTACCATCTACTCAATGGTTTATTTCTTATAGGACCCAAACGAGTTCAGTTTCATTATCAAATAATTTGTTGGTCAAACATAATTCTCAGAAAGTTTAAAATCACAAATCGCATTTGGGTTGCCCTAAGACACTTTATCCGGTTTTGAATAATAATACTCTAATGTTTTAAACCCTTTTACATTTAACAAAATGGCACCATACGGACCTGCTTTAAATTGTTCAGAAAACAAAAGAAAAAGGTTAATTAAAGTGACTGCACAGCTGAAAGCAGGTCTTGACTCTGGGGCTCGGGGATATGATTGGCTCTTCCCCACTCACCTCCTTTCACCATCTTTTAACTAACTTGAGGTCTACTCTTGGCATCAATCACACCCTCCCCCAATATAGTACTGCTGTATAATTGTAAGTTGGGCTTCATGCATCCCTTCCCTTTTAGCTAACTTGACTCACACTCTTCTAAGTCAATTTTCTTCCATTAGACTTCTCCTCTTTCGAAAAGTACAATTGGGTTATATTGCACCCTACTTATCACACTTTGGGCTTTCACCTAATTAATTTGTTTGAAGAATACCTAAGTCGGATGTATACTTGTGTGTGAAGTGTTAGGCTTGCTGCACTAGTGACAGTGGTTGCCATGATGAGGAATTGGGTCATGTACCAAAGCTGGTACACTTGTTTTCTAGTATGAACTTGTGCTTTTGTTAGACTTTCCAATTTTAAACGCAAGTGCTTTTGCTATGCCAAATGTATAAAAGCTTGTCGAAATACAATATATCGCCTAAGCCATGATTGTTGTTTCATTACTTTCCTTAAAATTAAAGATAAGAAACGAAGTTGTAATGGCTTTTTACACTCCCGAAAGAGGGGGTGGGGGGAAACCCAAGTTCATGTTGGGTTTTGTGAGTTGAGTTGTTTGAAAACAACTCACTCTTTTGTCCCACATTACTTGAAAGTGAGTTTTGAAAAGGGTTTATAAGGGCAAAAGTGCTTTTACTTTACACTTTGTGGTAAGACTAGAGTATGTTAATTCCCATGCTACCCGCGTGCGGGTGTGCGAGTTTTGGCGCGTTATTAGGCGCACTTGGCACTGTCGCAAAAACCGTGACTTATTTTTTGAAAAATATTTTGTATTTTTGAAAAAATACTTTTATTGGAAAAGGTGTGTGATTTATTTAAATTCAAATTTTAATTTATTGTCAGTTATTTTTAACTGTTACAACTGTTTTGATTTTCCAACAGTTGTATCTGTCCAAAAATTCACACCTTTTCAGATTAATAAATACATATTTTTCAGTTCTTTTAAGATACTGACTTATTATTTTCGAAAACTCTTCCTTTCTGCAAATTACTATAGCCAAAACGTGCACTGCTTCAAAGAGAATTCCAAGGAGAATTTTCGAATTTGCTGTTTGCAGATTCTCAAAGACTTTGTTGTATCTTGGAGGATTGTTTGTCGTTAACCCGTCAGCAAACTCGATTTCGAGTGGGGACAAATAAAGCTTTAAAGACAGCGATCAAGGGTCTCAAAGTTTTTATTTGCGATTCTGATTCCATCAAATTTTTCAACAGTTCATGAAAATAAACATGCAGAAAACAGATGCGGCATATCCACATACATTCGTTTGATTAAAGTTTGTGTATATGTTGATGACTTTCTTTACAAACTCATTCTGGTTATATTTTGACGGCCTGCTAATTTTGAAGAAGTAGGTTTGAAGTCTAATTTTTGGGCCGAAATGTTAAGATGTACCGGAAAAAATTGAAATGGTGAAGTAAAAGGGAAGGGGTGAAGGATGTAATTCGTTTGAGGAGAAGGAAGTGTAGAAGGAAGAGGAAGTGCTACGGGTGCACTTCCTTTTCTCATCCTGCCATACTCTTACGACCCAAAATTAAAGCGAAAAAGGTCCCAATGAGGTTTTATTTTATTATCTCGGAACATTAGTTACTTTACTGAAAGTGATATATGTATATATGCAGTTCCACTGTGAAGATTCCTTACTAGGGAGACAAAAATACAAAGCACGCTACTTTTTCATCGATCCACCTACCATGGGAAAAGGTTCAACACTTTTGGTTCGGCTGACCAGCATGTTGCTTGAGTTTTGCAACCAATGCCCAAGGTTTTTGACCTCAATTGCATAAATCAAAAAGGCCAGAAAGCAGAATGCCATATGTATTTGTTTACACACAGACATAAGCTGAAGTGTGTAACATGTTTTTGACGGAGACCGTCTTAATTAGATGTTCTTTCGACAATCCTCTAACTAAAGCACGCATTTAACATCCTTAAATTTTGTTTGTAAATCTCGGTACAAAATGAATACCAATGTGGCCATGTTCATAAATTTAGGGCACGGGCACATGTTGGTGCACCCTGTCGTGACGAGCATGGATTCATTCGCCGGATACTTTACTAGTACGACCCAGAAGGCAAAAAGTTTGAAAATGTTTATGTCCCCTAATTACGTTGATTATGTATAATTAATCGATGTCCTTTTATCACTGCTGGTTTGATTAGAGACAATGCCCACTAATCATGCCAAAGAATCAATTTGATCCCCCAATTTGTTGCCTAATCATATATCAGGAGTTTGGAAGTTTGATTGTTAAGTGGAATCTTCATATTTTAATTATTAATCAAAACACCTTAGTTCATATCTGTAGTGGCATGTCCATTTGGCTAAACTCCCCGCGTCCTTATTATTTAAGGAACTTATTCAATTTAGAGAGTTAAAAAGAGAATATGTATTTAGTTCCGGAAATCTAACTCAAAAAAGAGAATTTCTATTAAGATTTATTTGCAATATTAAATTCCAGAGTCAAATTACAAATTAGTTTTCCAGTTTTGTATTTTTTGCGATCTGTCTTTGGCTAGTTGTGTTGTCAAAATTAACAAGATACCGGTCAAAGTTTAATACCATTCATTTCTATTAATAAGTTTATTTAAGGAACTTATTCAATTTAGAGAGTTAAAAAGAGAATATGTATTTAGTTCCGGAAATCTAACTCAAAAAAGAGAATTTCTATTAAGATTTATTTGCAATATTAAATTCCAGAGTCAAATTACAAATTAGTTTTCCAGTTTTGTATTTTTTGCGATCTGTCTTTGGCTAGTTGTGTTGTCAAAATTAACAAGATACCGGTCAAAGTTTAATACCATTCATTTCCGTTTCCTAAAAAAGACAGTGACTATTGTACACGTAAAAAAGTTTCTCCTTCTAAAATTGAGACAATCAATTAATTACCTCGAAACGAGAACAAATTTGTCCCTCGTCTTAAATAGTCCGATGTTTGAAACTACCTACTGTGTCGCATTGTTCCAAGTTACAATCACAGTCGATACAATAAGAGTTTAGTAGGATAATCAATGGTGATAAAAATGAGATTAGTTTTGCATGGATATATTAGGCTAATTAAACCAGCAAAGAAAATGCTGACGTGTCATTATCCTCAGCTCGGTGAGCGAGGGAGGAAGCAGATGAGCATGTTACGGCCCACCGCCCACACAAAAAGTGGGACCCTTGGTGCACGTTACATTAGTCGGTAGAAGACTCGTCCACACGTTCTGCAACGTGGCATCCATCGAGCGGATTGGTTAGAAGTTGGGCCCACACGTCGAGAATCACACCGAGCAGTGCCAGCTGTTGGCAGATTGTGAGCTCCAGCAGGTTATGGTCACGTGACTTGCTTAGGGATCAGAGCTCGTAGTACTTCTTTTTTAAACTGTGACTTTTTTGTCGACATGGACCAATGACTTCGTAGCCACGTGGAACATCGAACTTTGTTAAGACAAAACTGTCGGTAATATTCATTTTTGGGTTTTTTAAATTTTGATTATTTTCAACTTCGTATGGTAGTTGTAAATAATCAGATTTGACACTAAAAAAAAGTTCAAATTTGCCACGGCCTTCGCAATTAAGTAACTTACTATTAATTGTCATTATAAAAAAAATCTGATACGGCTTAATTGTAGTCAAAGTTTATTACTAGCCCTATGATTTTTATTTAAACTTTACTTAATGTCATGCTTTTACTTATAATAATAAAAATTAAGCTCAAAAGGATAAAAGGAACTAGAATCTATATTACATGAATTTGGTACACCCTGTCCGAATCGGATACATGTCCCTATCAAATTTGTCTAATTCTTATAACACGATGGCATTGTAAAATATTTCTATTTATTGTTACATTTTTGTTTATATCGAAGTAAGTTCTTATGTGACGCAGATGGTTCAATTTAACAACTTGTATCATTCCAAAATAAATTAATTGATCGTATTTGATTTACATACTTATTTTATATCTCAAAAGAAAGAAACAGAGAGGAAAAAAATAATGTGGAATAAGAGAGAGAAAAATGAGTTCGTGAATATTGCATGTGCAGAGAAGAATAAAAAAATATATAAAAAAATAATTTTCTTAAATCTAAAAAGTGATCTATTTTAAATTTTGTTGGACATAGGATTTAAAATAACATATTTTACGAGACGTGTCGAATATGTATATTTTCTAGTGTTGACATGCGCACGCAGATTACTCTGCCTCTCTTTTCAGGGTCACGTGACTTTGCTTGGGGATCGGAGCTTGTGATATCTAAACTGGGCAGTTCACTGTTGTGTGTTTGGACCAATGAATTGACAGCCACGTGGAAAAGTTCCCACTTGAGTGAGACGAAAGTGCCCATAGCTGATTATTTTTCTGTTCGCTTCGCCTTCTGCAGGTCACCGTCAAGGAAACTGAGGATCTGATCATCATGTGGTGGGCCCACGATTGGGTGATGAAACGTGGGGGCCCGGTATATTGAAATTCAAAACAGCTTGGGACAATGCGATTTGCGACCGATCACACCGGAAGGCAGCAAGGTACTCCG
Source organism: Escallonia herrerae (assembly GCA_033070095.1). Classification (NCBI taxonomy): domain Eukaryota; kingdom Viridiplantae; phylum Streptophyta; class Magnoliopsida; order Escalloniales; family Escalloniaceae; genus Escallonia; species Escallonia herrerae. The sequence continues at coordinate 629 of JAVXUP010004955.1, read as the reverse complement.
TCCGAAGTCTACACACATTAGCTAGAGTGACACTATCAGGGCGGACCTACCTTGTGACAAGGGCTGAAGCACCCCCAGACTTTTGGGGAAATTTTTTTTTTTCTTTCGAGAGTCGCATCGCGACTCCACCCATTCCCCTAGACGTCGTTCCAGATATCCCGTTTTTTGAGAGACGCACACTCAGTGGCGGAACCAGAATTTCATCCCAAGAGGGCTAAAAATATATCGAAAGAGATAAATATTTTTATAAGTAAAATAGCACACAAAAATAAAGTACACTTTTCGATAATACACAAAACAAACTAAAAAGCATCTAACAATGTTAATAACATTGTTAGGTCTTACGTCGAAGATATTAAAAATGTGAAATGGTGTCCTACACCAGGCTGCGACTTTGCTGTTGAATACGAAGTTGGCAGTGAAGTTTATGACGTAAATTGCTTGTGCTTACATAGCTTTTGTTGGAATTGTACTGAGGAAGTCCATCGTCCTATGGACTGCGATACTAGGGCCAAGTGGATAAGGAAAAACAGCGACGAGTCTGAGAACATGAACTGGATTCTTGCAAATTCGAAGCCTTGTCCCAAATGCAAGCGAAACATTGAGAAAAATAAGGGTTACAATCACAT
>JAVXUP010004954.1:0-24060 GCA_033070095.1 Escallonia herrerae | reverse complement strand
TTAACTTGGACCACATGATCATCTTGACTGCCATGCTTCATTACTTTCTTGATTTCCTTTTTAAATAAGGATGTATGACGTACTATGTTAAAAAGGTTATGCACTTTAAGTTGCATCAAGGAGAAACATCAATTCCGAAATACACAATCATTACTTCCCCCCAAATAGTCCAGAGTACCCAGAGTACATTAGCAATCTAGATCAGCTGCAACCAATCACCCACTTCATATTTAATAAAAAGCAAGGCCATCCACCGACTAAACCGCTGCAAAAATGGATTAAATGTAGTAAGGACTGACCCACTCTTCAAAAGATGAACTCTCCGTAAATCTCTAATACAAGGACAGTTTAAGAAAAGATATTGATGGGTTTCAGAATTAAAGGAACATAGAGGGCACACATCAGGTAGGGAGCATCCTCTTTTAATCAGTTCATAAGACAATGGCAGTCTTTGATGTAGTAATTGCCAGAGAAAAATTGTTAATTTTCTCAGGTAGAGGCCAAGACCACAATATTTTCCAAAGCTTAGGGGACATAACAAGATCTTGCAGGTGAAGGTTACTAGCACTTTCAAGAAGATAATGATGAGCACTAATTACAGAAATTTCCCTATCTTAGTATAGGGCCAGTGGACTTCATCCTTAGAACCCTAAGAGAGCAAGGAAATTTCAAAAATTTTGAAGGCAATATCATTAGGGAACATATGGAGTATACAAGTCATAACGGGCATTCAAGAGAAACAGATCACTTACTTTCCACAAGCCATTACTACCATTACCAAAGTGCATTAAATTAAACTCTATTTTTCAATTGGCCGGCTGTTATTTTGGATCTTGTTCACCTTTTTGGTAATATTTATCGCGGACACGATAACTGGTACACCAGCAACTGATCATAGCCTTGGTACGATAGATAATAATCCCCCCTCCCCCCGGGAACACAACAGGGCTTGTGGGAGAGCAATACAAGCGTTGTGCTACTAGGCGAAGCGGTAGAGGGTTGTCCGTCCTCTGAGAACATTATAAGTTATAAGAATGTCACTCTGGCTAGAGGCCAACGGTAACCAAAAAGAAATGGCAGGAGAGCAAATGCACTCTCCAGAGCAGAATAACAGACTAGAATTTTGAAGATTTGAAACCTTTTAACTACACGGACCCTTCACTCGATATCTTCTCATTGAACCAAGTCCAAATGCACAGAATTTCAATCTGCAGCTCTGGTACTTTCAAGTAGAGACGTCAAAAGGGCCGAGCGGCCTGCGGGCTGGCCCGGCCAAGCCCATTTTTGGGCTCTGACTGGCCTTAACCCTTAGGGCTTGGGCCAGGGGCAAGCCGAATTATTTGAGAAACAGGCCCTGCCCGGCCCTAAAATGGCCCGGGTTTGGCCTGGCCCAGCCTCCTTTTGCCCTAAGGTTGACTCTATTTCTAGCCCTTTTTTGGCCCTACACACAGGCCCTCTTTTGGCCCAGTATTATTGTATACACACATTATTATATATAAGTGTGCGTGTCCAACGATGATCGAATGAACAATAAATCTGAACATGAATTACGATGATCGTTCTTTCTTGGTGCAATAATCAAAGATATGTTTGACGTAAAACAAGAATTAGATTACAATCGAATCGTGAGAAATCATGAGCCTCCTTGAAGAGGCCTTGGCGGTCTTGAATGGGCCGAACTTATTTGTCAATAAATACCAAACCGACTAATTCCACCCTCTTCCATATAAATTGGTATTGGCACCGTGTGTAAAAAAATAACTGTTAAAATACATATAAAAAGCTAGTATTTATATTATTAAATAATAATAACAAAATAGATAATAAAATAAGAATATTATTTTCACCTTTTTATGAGTTTTCAATCACTTAAAAAATAATTGTTATTCTTTCAGCAACGAAAGAAGAAGTAAAATATCAAATAGTAAAAATAGTTTCTTTCAAATAGTAATAATTGTTATGTGTTAAGATTTTATTAATAAAGCTCACCAAAAAGAGTATAAAAAGGTCTAAAATATAATAAAAAATAAAATGAGAGACGAATAAATATGTATATACATACATACATATATATGTATATGACTTATAATGAAATAAAAGGATAAAGATTAGGTTCGTTAAATTGTGAATATTGGACATGCCTAGAGTATATGAAAGAAGAAATTTAAAATTGAGAGATGTAAATGAGAGAGAGCAATTTGCTTACATAATAACAAGATTCCTAGTCATAGTACTGCATTACAATTTGCTTAAATAATAACAAAAAATTATTATAATTCAAGTTTTTACTTTGAATAACAAGAAAATGCAAACAAAAAAAAAGGGGCCCTGGCCCGGCCCTAGATATTGGGCCTAAGGCCAGGGCTTGGACTGGCCTAGATTTCCCCTTCATCTAGCCCGGCCCAGCCTGGTTTCACGACAGGCCCGATGGGCCCCAGTTGGGCCGGCCCAAGCCCGGCCCATTGACATCTCTACTTTCAAGTCACTCGAGTCCTTTAATGGTTAGCACACGATAATATTTTGACTATATATAATCAGCTCTAAAAGCTTAACTTGAATAAAACATGTCACGCCAACTAAATTACTTGAATGGCATCGCTAAAATTGATAACTAACACGCCTTTGGTTGGAGTCGCATAAAAGCCATTCGCCGTTCTTGAGAAGCGGCAGACCGCCAGCATCATCGTGTACCACCAAACTGTTACAGGCTTGCATCCGCCATTGGTGTTCTCGGGTGTCCCAATATCATCAGTTTTGCTTCCTGGACGGTAATGGAAAGCAGCCAAGAGATCTCCGGATGATCAATTGTGATTCTATTCCTTTAGAAAGTTAGGAGGCAGACCTCAGCAGTCATTTACTATGCTCTGCACAAGCTAATAAATCTTGCCCAAGTTGGTGAACAACACTTGGAATACAATTTTTGAAAACAAAAATATTGATTTAGGACAAAGAATAAGTTGGTTGTCCTCCTTTCACTACAAGAAACTGCACCTTTAGCAACCTCAACTGGCGGTCGCTAAAGGCTTAACCGTTTTTACGATACGCCTCTCAAGAGTATTACTATAATTTCCAATAAATGATAAGAATTATTTTGATCTTGTTTACAAAGTCATATACTCCCTTCATCCCTTTTTATTTGATAAGCTTTAACTTGCATGCAAAGCGATGTGTTATATTTTGAGTTTTCTGTTTTACTCAAAGAGAGAGAACGAGAGAGGGAGGGAAGAAAATAAGCCAGAAGGGCAAAATGAATTGGTTGAAAATTAAATGTGAAAAGCGAATTAGAATAAAAAAATGTGAGAAGGATATTGTGTAATACCTCAAGTTTGGCATAAAACATGATCAGATTGACCATTACATTACTGAAATAGTGTAAGTTTTCCCTCCGGGTTTTACCATGCAATATGTTGTGTTTGGTGTTTGATTTCTTGTTCTTGAGTTCTTGGTTACTGCTGAGTTTGTAGGAATCAATTTGTGATCTTGGTTTGAGGCTTCCTTAGCTTGGAATTGGGCTGTTGCTGCTGTTTGAATGCCCCAACAAATAGTACTTAGCAGACACCGGAAATGAAGCTATTTGAATGAGGCCTATGGACTGCTCACTTAGCAGGGAATGAGAATCCGAGTCCTAAAGAAACGCTTGAAATTGATTCACTGAAGCAATTTTTTCAGTTGTTTCCCAAAGAACTTGAGCCATGCCCTTCCTGTGTTGAAAAGTGGAGGAATACCATACCCGCTAAAGTTCATGAATAACTTTAACACCATATATAGCTGCAGAACATATTCAACTAAGGACTTTCCAAACATTTTGTGTGCCGAGTCAACTTCTATAAAAAGAGCTCAGAAGGACCTCAAGAAGAGGAGCATTCATACTAGAAGAGACTGAGCTACTATGTCTGAAACTGAATATACTTCAGAAACAAAAAATGGCATAAATATTTATGTTGTCACACTCTATTTATATATGTATGTACAAAAAAATCTCAATACAAGTGTGTCTCTACTTGCTTATTCGTTACTACACATGGTATTCTATTAGCTCCTGAAAAAACTGAGCTAACATGAATATGTCCTACTGTTTAGGGATGGAGAGAAAAATTGTTCACACAACAGCACATCTATGTACATGGAGAGATGGCGGTGCCATTTACTGGAGACGAACGCGGTGTTCATGAAAATTTGGACCCTCCTTAGTTAACATATGAGAAGAGCTTGTTTCATGGAACTTATGTATGATTCTGATGAGAGAACGCGCCTTCTTGCTTGCATGAGCCGTTCCATCAGTTAACATCGAGTACAGAGAAGCCATGAATGAAGAATCCTTTGCTAGAAAAGCAATCACATCCTCTCCACAATTGTTGCACAAAGACAGCAAGATTGAAACACAATGCTCCTTCCCTCCTCGTGACATTGAAGAAGATTGCAAAATCCTAATCACAAGGGCCAAAAAAGACGCGTTTTGTAAAGAAGTTGATTCATCCACCCTATCAGCCAATGTAGCAAGAACAGCTAGAGCATCTGCAATAAGATCAGTTTCATATGAAGAAGCAAAAAGATCAACAAGTATTGGAACTATCCCAGCTGCATGCACAATCTGATGGTTCCTAGGGTACAAAAGAAGCGCAAAAATCGCTACTAGAGCATTCCTTTTGCCGTAACTAGTCCCATCCTTAATCAACTCCACCAATGCTGGAATTGCCTCGGGAATTCTTCCAATCAATATCCGGTACTTGTAAACAGAAGATAGATAAAATATTGTTGCAGCTGCAATTTGTCGCACTTCCAGTTTTAGTCCATCCTTCAGAACCGCGACAATGATACTCAATCCCCCATTATGAACGATGATTTTCTTGCCATTGGGATGCTTTGACAGCTTTAACAAAGCCGCAATAGCATTCTCTTGCAATGATGGATTCATAGAAGTAAGTAGTGTCAAGAGAGGAGGAATAGTACCCGATTCAATTAGGCACGACCTGTTAAAAATGTTTGATTTCCCGAGTATACGAACTTCGTAGGCAGCTTTATATCGCTGGTCATCCGTGCCATACTGCAGCCTGCCCGCGAGAGATGTGCATAAGAATCTAATAGCCTCAGCAGCCGCTGGACTTCCCGGGATAATCGTCCTGGAAATGTCTCGATTCGTGCTTTTCGATTTGGCCATTGAAACGCCATGATCAGCACAGAGCTGGTGGATTAGCTTCCGAAGAGCCGAATTTGGTAATAACTCTGTTGTTGCTAATACCTCCCCTGTTTTGGGACAGAGTAGGTTCCCTGCCTTGAGCCATTTCTGAATTGAAACACGATCATAAGTCTGGCCAGTCGATACTGTGACAGGATCAGTCATTAACTCGAGTGAAATAGGGCAACGAAAGTCCTCAAGATTCAAGCAATTAAGCATTTCCATACTGCGTCTCCCTTCTGACTTGTCATCCATATTTCCAATATCAGAGTCTTCAAACAGAACTCCCCTGCAGTAGCTCATAAGCCCAATCAAACTGCTCAGCAAAGGTATTTCTCTCTCATTTCCATCTACACATTCCAAACCCATCTCTTCATCCAAAAACCTTATCTCGTTCTGACAATCAATCCAACTTTTGATATCCAAATGATCAAGAACCTGCTTGATCACACTAGGGCTTGGTTCAGACCTGTTTTCAAACTGATTCAATATCAAAATAACCGAATTCATCGCACTTTCGTCATCACGGTCGAGCTCCAATTTGGCCTTCCGAGCCTGGTTTGCCACCATCTCAACCAACTCTCTAACTTCATGTGATACATCAAGTAAACCCAATGGAAGAACATCCAGCGCCGTCGCCACCGACCTTATTAACACCCGAAACTGCGTTGCCACCACGTGCGCCTTCATTAGCATCCAAACTCGCGCGCCTTCGCGCGTGAAATCTTCTAGCAAGAACTGAATTTTCTGAAAAGAAAAGTGAAGCTCAGAGAAACAGAGCACGATTGAACTGGGCAAATTCAAGCCAAGGTCGCGAATTTCTTGAAAGAAGAGTGAGAGAATACCAATCTGGCGAATAGTTTCACGGGCGTTTTTCCTCTGGGTTGCTAGTAGCTTCGAGTGGTGATTGCATATGGTTTGCGAAAGAGTGATCAAAGAACCGAGGAGGGTCGCCGGAGAAATACCCTCACACGGATGAACCGCCGGATATTTGAGAATCCGGCGATCACTCCGGTCAAATCTTTGAATCATCTGGAAAAAGCTTGTTACGCCAGTGTCCGGAAGTGTGTGTGTGCGTGTGTGTGTGTTTTTTTATGAAAAGTCTTTAGATTCATACAGAGCTCCAGTTTGGTCTATAAATAGGAAGGTTTTAACGGGAAGATCTTGAGGGAGACGTGGCGGAAATCCACGCGTTCGTTGGCTTGATGCATGGACTGGGAGACGACGACGGCGGCAGTGAATTACCTGGCGTCGGGGTGCGGGCAACACGTGTCGGGGACACGTGTGGTGCTCCGATTGGGGGGTGGCGCTTTTCCTTCGATCTAGTGCTAGATTCACCTGCGGGTATACGGAGGGGTTGGTGGGTGCTGCCATTTTTTGGTTTAATCTTTGAATGCTGAAAGGATGGGAGGCGGGTCCCGCCGACCGACCATGGGTACAGGTGGATGCGTGGTGTATGGGCAAAGCGTGAGACAGGATTGAAGCAAGACGGCCGACCGTTGAAGAATCGAGACAACAAAGCGTGTACTTAGTTAATGGATAAAGCAGATAATTGCATGTAATTACGCGTGCATGAGGTAATGTTTAAGGAAGTCATCGGAGAAATAAGGTACCAGGACTAATCAATCTTATTACTCTACGGGACAAAACTTTGTCTTAGGCTATTTGGTGCTGGTAAACAATTCAGGGGTAGAGCAGCACGAGCGATGCTGAGAACTGTAATACCTTTTAATATTAGAAACAAATTTGACTAACATTGATGCCGACTGTCTAATATACATGTTAAGAACGACAAAATCAGACACAAAAGGTTTAGAGCCCGTACGCTTACGAGATTTTTTTCTATATTCTGTTTTTGTTTTTTAAATTTTAGTATTCAGTTCTAAAATTAAATTTTGTACTTTTAGTTTTTTCCGTATTATTTTTTTTAATTTTTCTTGTACGTTTGTCATTCTCATTTCTATTTTTACCAACTTTTTTGGATCCATTCTCCCCCTTCCCCTTCACGAGTTCCCTTTCCCCTTTCCCTTCCCCTTCCCTGTTCGAGTTCCCAGCTCTGTGTGTCCCCCTTTCTCTTCCCCTCCCCTTCCCCTTCATTACCCTCACCGTAATCCCAACATCCTCAATCCCATCAAATAGCCCACAAGTCCTTCCATTTCCACCGCCGACCACCACGGGCCACAGTCCAGCCACCGCCACAGCACCACCACATCAAGTCCGTAGCCGCGCCAGCACCACAGCACAACCATTGTTCTGCTGCCACCACATCATCACGGCCACAACCCCACCAGCACCACATCACGACCATAACCCCGCGCTGACCCAACAACCCACCACCACAACCAATCCCACGACTGTTGCCTGAATTAGCGGCATCAGTCGATGAACCCACAAACCTGAATTCCACAGGCAACGACTTGATCGACTGGATCTCCTTCGGCTGATGGGTTATGATGAGATGGCTGATCGACTGGATCAGAGCAGAACCTTGTAGATTCCGGCGCAGATCTCCTTCACCCATCTGTCACTGCTTCGGCAATCTCGCCATGGATTCCTGCGAGATTTCCTTCGTCTGGATTCCGGCGAGATCCCTTTCGGATGGGAGTTGATCGTGTTCTGTGGATGAAGAAAGAGCACATGAAGAGAGATAGAGAGAGAGGGGGAGAGAGAGAGAGAGAGAGAGCGGATGCAGCATATGGCAAAAGGAGACAGGATCTGACAAGAGAATTCAGATAGTGGAAAAAGGTGAAAACACCATTTAGGTGTTTTCACATTTTTTGCTACTATTTGGATATTTTACTCAAAACGGATACAGAAAAAAATAAAAGTACGTAAAAAAATGCATCTTTTTCATCATCATTACAAAAACGAAAACAGAATTTTGTAAGCGTACGGGCCCTTAACGTTTAAAGGGACGTCAGATTAGTAATGCAGAAGTTCAAATTTACGAGAAGAGAGTACGCAATACATAATATGTACGTAGACGTGTCTTTACTTTTAATATATTGCCATGGTGGTGTCAGATGTATCTTACCATAGCATTTACGGTTAAAAACAAAAGAAAAGAAAATGTTTCGCTACAACTGCCACACATTTATTTTCTCAACATTTTTCGAGCTAAGTGCTATTATGTGTTAAAACTGTACATGAACGCCTAGGTGTTAACAGATATATTCTCATATTGTCTAGTTTAGGGCTCATGGGTGTTGGTTCATCTACTAGTGTGATGGTTTTCTATGATAAGCGTACAATTTTGCTCGTAAAATGACTAGGTGATGTTCAAGCTCAAACCGCTGAATAGAAGTTCCAATTAACTTTTTGATAAAGCATCTCAAATTTCAAATTTAAAAAGTACATTTTTGCCAAATAAGGCCTAAATTTAATGAAATTGAGAACAATTAGTAATTTAGAGCATGTGGAACTTGCTCAATCATAAACACAAGCTTCCATCAGTTCAATGAACTGAGAAAAACTGACCACGACTCTTATCGCTATTACCTAACACAATCTTGAACAAAAATTCTAAACTCTTGACAAACAGCTAAACGTCTGAGTCCGAGCATAATCAAGATATTTGGCTCATTCACAGTTTAACTATTTTTTTCCTTTTTAGATAAGTCAAAAACACAAAAACCAACCGTATGTTGCAACTATTTCGTCTTTCTAAAAACTCACATAGAAAAAGTGAATCTTTCAAGGAAGGAGAATGCTTTCGTTCCAAGGATTACTTTCTAACTACGTTGCAGAAGACATATTATTTTCCGAAAGTTTAACATAACCAAGAAGTAGACAGGGGAAGATATTTTGGGCCGAAGCTGCATAGAAATGGGAAAGGCTAAACGTGGTCCACTGTTTTAGCGACATGCATACTACGCGCTTTGGTTCAATCATGCCACCTTAATGATTGCTTCATCAAGCGTTGTTTAACGAGACTGGTACACATACTCTTGCTTAGCTTTTGTAGTACAATAATTATAATTTATCCAAGTCACTTTCAATCTTACACTCACCTCTCTTTCAATTGTTCTTAATTTCCTGATTTGTCCTTTTCAACTCCATTTCTCAATTTTGTCCATCCTCGCGATTATGGTTACGGTGACGGTGACGGTGACGATGACGCAACGATTTAAGCCATGTTCTATTATTTTTACTTGCGTCTGTTATTCGCACGTAAGCCAGTAAAATTATTAGTTCATGATTTTATCTTTAAAATAATCGACTTATTATTTAGACGATGAACTTAAAGACGTTGTGTCTTATAATGAGTATCATTTTTGGGTAGCCATATGCCACTCCATTCACAATATTCTCAAAATTCGTTTATCGCGTACCTCACTCCACCTCATTCTGCGTTTTACTTTTCTGTGGTATCCCCCCTCACTTCACTTCGCTTTATTTCACTCAAACGAGTTGTTAAGATCACTTAGAAAACAGGGCTTGATTTTGCCTTATACTAGCGTAGTATCCGAGCTTTGTTCGGACAAATTTGAATTTTTTTATGCATAATGATTAGAAACATAGAGTTGATTAGAAAGAGATTTTGTTATATTTTAGATTTACTTTTGTTTGTATACTTGCTTATGAATACTAATTAAGAATTCAATATACGATGTTTGTTTAACCACATTATAATGCAATGGTATATCATGGGTATTGTGAACACTTTTTTTTTTGGTTGCTAAATCCAGATTCATTTGTTTCGAAGGAATTAAGTGAAACTAAAGCATCTTTTTAATGAGTAAAGGCTGTGGATTCGATGAAAGATGATTTAGTAACACTTTCCGGTTCCTGAAAAACAATCAACGTGGTGAAAGAGGGGTGTGAATTTAGCCACACACCCCCATATCATTCTCTAAATATACAAAGATACGTCTTTACATTAGATGCTTATTTTTAATTACATTACGAAAAAATATACTGAGAAATGGATAACATGACGTTTTAACTTATGATTACATGTTTAAACCTAATAAAAAGGAGATATGCATTTTACTTCAAGTAACGCTCTACAATCATTACCAAACTCAAAAAGTAGCCTTGGTTCCTGTCCTTTTCTTAAGAGCCTTATACGTAGTCAACTAAAATTTTAGAGACAAATGATCACTTGAAAATTTGTAGCATACATGTAAAAGAACGAAATGACTCTGTTTATGACTGTTATATTTGTACTTCCGCCGTTGTAGAAGCACGATTCTTATGTTCTTATCTACAAACACAATTTCACCATTAAACACTGATATCTATGTGCATCTAATAGTTGATATATTTGTTCTGAAAGTTATCAATCATCTAAAGTAATTCGAATTCAGCTATTTTGGGACATACTTTACCTTAAAATCCACGAATTGAACAAGATTCAATAAATAGTGTTTTATAAAAGGGTTAATGTCAAATCTATACTCTAAAGTATCTCTCTTAGACCAGCAAGTCTTCCGAATTCAGTTAGCAGAATTCCCAACTCTCTCATTTTGGATTTTCTGACCCTACTCAGTTATCTGCTGCCCTTGACTGGATTTCCAATCAGATCCATTCAAACGGAAGTTTAGGCAACCAATTGAGGTGAAGCAAGAGAAAAACTATTCTTGTTAGCAGCTTTTTCAACCTCCCCGAAAATGCCGTCTGTCGTTGGGGATCGACTGAAATCTCTTTCATTTCCTTAGTCCCTGCTTTGGCTGCCGTTGCTTTGATAAGGAAAAAAAGATAGATAGAAGGGGCCTTGTAAGAACGATGTGAAAGGAAAGCGAATAACACAACTTAAGTACACAACGTTTAAAAAGTACCAACTTTTTTTTGACCCAAACTAGTCCAAAAGTGAACGAAATTGAACGCATTAAATTTTATAAAGGGCAAATATGTCAATAATTAATAAAACACATCTCAAAAACATGTGGCACTATCACGACTCGTTGCTAGTTAATCAATGATGTCTTAGTTTAATAACTAAAAAACAAAACGAAAAAACAATAAAAAAACTAAACTTAATTTTCTTCTCTAATCATTCACCATCAGTCTTTCTGTTTCCTTCATCTCAACCACACCGCAACCTACCACCAGATCCGTCATCCACTAGCTACCAACCATCATCACAGTTACAATGTGGAATCATCGGTAGTCTTGCTCTGATCGACGAGTTGGGCCAATGCTTATAAAACTGGGTTACTAGCATTACATTTGGCCTTTCCTCTTTGGACTGAATCGCCCAAGGACTGAGCTTCTCTCTGAGCTCCCATGTTATTAAGCCGCTAATATAAATAGGTCGATGCATGTTTACATCTTTAAAATTGACCTCCTTTAGCGGATTTTGGACCAGAGCTAGGCTGTCATCAAGCTTTGTAAGTGCAGGTTCTTTCTTTTTCCGCCATCTCAACCATTACAACCACCACCACCACCACTAATAAGCACCAGCCCATCACTGTCGCTTACTATCAAATCCGTCATCCATCATCCACCAGCCATCAGCCATCACCAGAGTCTATGTCTACCCTTCAACAACCACTAATCACTAGGCACCCTACCATGCCATTCACTTCAATAACACCTCACCATTGTTCCCACAACCACGACCACCATACCCACCTATGCCACAACCACTATTGTCCCATCCACCAGTCACCAACCACCAGCCACCACATCTACCCTTGACCAGCCGTGACCATCACTATCATGTTCTCTATCATTGGTCCACCTGCCCATCATTCTACCTTACCATCGATCCAACATGCCTTAACCTCTGATTTGACCACAGTGGTGGTAGGTGGCTATTAACTGGTCATGGCAGTGGGTTATGGTGCCTTCCATGGCTTGATGGTGGGTGATGCAGGTTCCCTGTCGATGACCCCGGGCATGACAATTATCCAATTGAAGAATGTGTGCCTGTGTGTGCGTGCGCACTCGAGTCTTTAAGATGATTCTTAAAGACATGTGGGTTTGCTTACGGCTACATATATATATATATATATATATATATATATATATATATATGGGAAAAAAGAATATGTTGCTAGCCTTAGACAACTTGCCTAAGGCTAGTAACAACACCACGTAGTTTTGTATATTTCTTTTGCAATTTTTCTTTTTCTATGTTTTCTCTCCCATCAATGCATTTTCTCTCTGCCTCTCATTCATCTAATCTGCCTAGCCCCATCGTCGGCCAACTTCCATAGTCTCATTGTTGGCTAGCATCCACACCGGAGATCAACCGCCCCCACCATTTTAAACAACCGCCAGTATAGAGAGACCCACCACTACCACTCTCCATCCTTAACCCGTCGGCCCCCAAATTACTGGCATCAATCTCCACCCCACCGACCACAATCAACTAGTAAGTTCGTCGCCCCAAATCCCATCTCAAACCCTCCCTGTTCATCCACCAGCCACACAAATCTTGATCATGTTCACCTATATAATAACGCCACCGACCACAAGATGAGAGATGATCAGATTTTAGAACTGAGAAGGAGATGGGAGATCCTTATGTCTTCTGTTAACCCAAATATCAATCAAAATTTAAAATCTAATGTAAACAATTTAGATTTAACCGTCGTGGTAGAGACTGTTTATGAAGGGTGGTTATCGGAATGACGTGGACAACATTGTAGCATCATTTTGGTGGGTCGACATTCAGCGGGTCATGATGATGGCGGGTTGGAGTTCATCTGGCAGGTTGGAGTTCATCTGGTGTGATGGGTCGGGGTTCAGAAGGTCATGGTGGCGGTGGTGGGTCAGGGTTTAGAGGGTCAGGGTGGTGGTGCAGTGAAACCTGGTGGCCGTGGGTGGTTCATGGTGGTGACGGTAGGTAAAACTGTTCAAGGTGGTGGTAAATGGTGGTGGTCCTACGATGGCGACAGTGAGGGAGGTGGGTACAAGGTTTGAGCTTGATGGTGGTTAGCATGGAGAGGGAAACAAAGAGTCGGGAGAAGTGAGAGAGAAACGCAAAGAAAAAAATTAAAAGAATTTAATCAAAACTGAAAAAAGAAAAAACAATGAAAATTAACCAAAACTACGTCGTTTTAGCCACTAGCCTTAGGCAAGTTGTCTAAGGCTATCAATATATTCGCTTTTCCTATATATATATATATATATATATATATATATATATATATATATATATATATATATATATATATATATATATATATATATATATATATATATGGGGGCCGATCCACACCCACCGGTGGAGAAATAACAAATTTCTCCACCGAACCGCTGGTCTTACCAGCGGTTGGCCACGTGGGCCAAAAAAGGACGAAAAGGGACAAAAAAGGACGAAAATACTATGATAAATTCATGAAAATATCACGAGAAAATGAAAAACTCGTGAGAAAATGGTGGCAATAATGCCCAACCGCAACTCCTACATGCGGTTGGCATTATTGCCTTCCGTGACCCCACCCCCCACCCGTCACCCCCCTTGCCCCCCACCCCGTGGCCCCCACCCTATGTCCTTTTCCCCCACCCGTGAACCCCCTTCCCCCACCCGTGAACCCCCTCTTCCCCCACGTGTCATTACCACCCTACCCCCCCACCCCCACGTGTCATTCCCCCCTCCCCCTCCCTGCTGTTCACTCACGGTTCTTCTCTTCCTCTCTCACTTTTCTCTCTATAAAATCCCTCCTCCCCGAATCATTTCTTCCACCCTCCTCATTCTCCCTATCTCACCTACATACAAACAAAAAAAATTTACGCTAGAAGATCGGTGGATAACCGCTAGAAGACCGGTGGATTTTTCTTGAAATATATCAAGTTAAAACAAGTAAGTATTTTTCAATTTGTTCTTACCAATTGATTGTTTAAATTGTGTTACGCTTAAGTTGTTCTTACAATAGTCTAAAATTCGTGTTTAGGGCGTCAAAGGGCGTCAAAATTACGTTTTGACAAATCGGGGTATTACATTCGAAAAATTCCAAAATAGCGATTTTTTAGGGCGTCAGAAATAGAATTTTTCACGAATTTATAAAAAATAGCTAGAGCTAGATTTTGCCAAAGTACAAAACAGAGACCCTAGTTATTTTCAAAAGATCTATATCAGGTAAAAATTTCAGATTTTTCCAAAGACCGGAAAGGGGTTAACTGATACACGCAACCTTGTAACTTTGCAGTGTAATTTAAAATATCAAGCCAGCGCGATTTCGCGCAAAACTTTTATGAGAACCCTAGGGTGTTGGGAAGTTCCATTCCCCAGGAATTCGGGCCATTCCGAAGCCGTTAGCTAATTTTTTGGCCGAACGGGCTTTTAAGCGCTCGATCCGGACACCGGTTCGGAATTTTTAGGCGAAAAATCCGTAAAATACTTTTTAGATCAAGAATGAACTCAGGAAGCTTAAAATAGCATTTTAAAGTACTTTTGATATTTTCTGAAGCCAGGGGGTATTTTGGTAATTTGCCACCCCGAGAGGGGTATTTTGGTAATTTTCCCGAAAAAATTTTCCAACGGACTTTTAAGTCCAGAAATGTAAGTAAAACGCCTGAAATGTTATTTTGCAGCTGATTGCGGGGCGTAATTGTCGCTAAAGGTGAAAACTTAATTAGACAGTTTTTTTACGAATTTATAAAAAATAGCTAGAGCTAGATTTTGCCAAAATACAAAACAGAGACCCTAGTTATTTTCAAAAGATCTGTATCAGGTTAAAATTTCAGAGTTTTTCAAAGACTAGAAAGGGGTTAACTGATACGCGCAACCTTGTAACTTTACAGTGTAATTTAAAATATCAAGACAGCACAATTTCGTGCGAAACTTTTATGAGAACCCTAGGGTGTTGGGAAGTTCCATTCCCCAGGAATTCGGACCATTCCGAAGTCGTTAGCTAATTTTTTGGCCGAACGGGCTTTTAAGCGCTCGATCCGGACACCGGTTCGGGATTTTTAGGCGAAAAATCCGTAAAATACTTTTTAAATCAAGAATGAACTCAGGAAGCTTAAAATAGCGTTTTAAAGCAATTTTGATATTTTCTGAAACCAGGGGGCATTTTGGTAATTTGCCCCCCCGCGAGGGGTGTTTTTGTAATTTTCCCGAAAAAAAGTTTTTCAGTCCAGAAATGTAAGTAAAACACCTGAAAGGTTGTTTTGAAGCTGGTTTGATGGGCGTTAGGGTGACAATGAACCCCCGGGGGCTATTTTGCTAATTTTACGTTACACAAATCTGTGCTTAAAATAACTTTTAGTTCAGGAAAGGGTGTGAGACACCTGAAAAGTTATTTTAAAGAGTGAATTCAGGAAGCTTGTTGTCAGGGGGCATTTTGGTAATTCGCATCCCCGATAGGGGTATTTTCGTAAATTTGCAGCGTTAAGTTTTTCAAAGGATTTCTTAGTCCAGAAATGTAAGCAAAGCACCTGAAAGGTTGTTTTGAAGCTGATTTGGGGCGTTAGGGTGATAATGAACCCCCGGAGGCATTTCGGTAATTTGTCGCTCATCGGGGGCTATTTTGCTAATTTTACATTATACCAAATTTCTCGAAAGACGGTGGTTTAAATAAATTTTATTCTTCTTTTATTTAAATCTATGACTTGTTGAGAATGATATAATTTTTATTTTTTAGATTCCAGTATAAATATGGATGCAACTGGAGGAAATAATTTTTGTGAAGGTTCTGATCCACCTTACGTTGGTCAAGTTTTTCAAGCACTGGACGAAGTTGAAGCATACTATAGAGCATATTCGAAAACGATAGGTTTCGGTATTAGAACTAAGACGACTAGAAAACGGGCGAATACAGATCAAATTTGTGCAAGACTATTTGAGTGTCATAGAGGAGCACCGCATGTAACTCCGGTCGTTCGGATCAGTGACGAAGGGACAACAAGACAAAGAAAACGGGACACATTTCCGGGTACCGGCTGCAAGGCCCATGTGTATGCAGTACACCGAAAAAATGAAAACCATTGGGTTGTCACAGGAGTGGAGTTGAGCCATAATCATCAGTTGATGACCCCCAGTAAGATTGGTCAAATTCATCAACACCGAGAAATAAGCGCGGCACACAGACAACTAATTTTTACAATGGCCGAGGCTAAAATTCCACCTTCTAAGATGATGGGGGTTTTCTCAAGCCAGGCTGGGGGGATTGACAAGTTGAGTTTCAACGAAGTAGACCTTCGAAATGAACTTCGTGCTCAGAGGAGAGAGTCTTTCGGTAAGAGTGATTCTCAAACTACACTTGATCTCTTCAGGTCCCTTCAGAGTGAGAATTCTGGATTTTTTTACAGTCTCCAACTGGATGATGAGAACCGCATTAGTACTATATTTTGGGCGGACCCCCGTTCTAGAGCTGCTTACCAAAATTTTGGGGATGTTGTGACGTTTGACACCACATACCGCACC
This sequence comes from Escallonia herrerae, assembly GCA_033070095.1. Taxonomy (NCBI): domain Eukaryota; kingdom Viridiplantae; phylum Streptophyta; class Magnoliopsida; order Escalloniales; family Escalloniaceae; genus Escallonia; species Escallonia herrerae. The sequence goes on along the minus strand of JAVXUP010004954.1, from coordinate 7,564 downwards.
AATAAGTACTCTATGCCTTTTGCTCCGTTCACCGGGGTGAACCACCACTATCAGTCAATCTCGTTTGGCTTTGCCCTGCTTAGGGATGAGACGGAGGAGTCATTTACGTGGTTATTTGAAACGTGGCTTCAAGCAATGTATCATATTCCTCCAAAGACCATCATCACCGACCAAGATCTGGCAATGAAAAATGCAATCGCTAAGGTCCTTCCAGATACTCACCATGGCCTGTGCACATGGCACATAAGCAACAAATATCCCGAACGGCTTCACCATGTATATGCAAACCATCCGTCATTCAAGACTGACTTTAATACATGTGTGAAGAAATCGTTGACGGTAGACGTGTTCGAGGAGAGGTGGGCCACGTTAATGGATACTTACTATTTGCACAATCACGAATGGTTACAATCGTTGTATGAGATCAAGACACAGTGGGTCGGTGCCTACACCAAGAATTTTTTTGCAGCCGGAATGACTACGACCTCGAGAAGCGAAGCTATGAATTCATTCTTTGATGGGTACGTAGGCCAGTCTTCAAGTATAGCGGAGTTCGTACTAGAGATGCAGAAAGCCGTTGACAGGCAATTGTACCGTGAGAGAGAAGCCGACGCGGCTACAGTTTGCAAAGAAAGAGCTATACTACTTTATTCACCTTTAGAGGCTCATGCGGCTCAAGTCTATACCAAGGAAATGTTTCGACAGTTTCAAGAGGAACTACTAAAGTCGAATCAATATGGCATGACAAAGTTGCACGAGTATTCCACCAGAGACATCAAGGTTTATGCTTTGACAAATGTGACGAACTTCGCCAATCCGTGCTCTTCGTCGGCTCCGAGGACCAGACGACATTTTACCGTAGCAATTTGTAAGGACACTGGGTTGGTTAATTGCAACTGTCAACTGTTTGAGCATAAAGGTATACTTTGTCGACACGCGTTGAGGGTTTTGAGCGCCAAGAATGCTAGTGAAATCCCTCCACCGTATATCTTGGAACGGTGGACGAAGGAAGCCAACAGAGTCCACGGTCACATTCCTTACGTGCCCAATGTTTCAGTTGATTTCGAGCAATCTGAGTCGCTGCGATATAATCACCTTTGTAACATCATGCACGGTTTATCAATGGATGCAGCGTCGACATTTGATGGGTACAGGTATCAAGTTGAAGCAGCCGCACGGGATAAGGCTATGCATGCACAGTTTAGGATGGCATTACCAGAAACTGTGGACACTCCGACTACTCGACCAACTCCAGGCGGTAGATTCAATCGAGCCAAACAGCCAGTCATTGACGGCACTGACCTACAACGTGAGGAGGACGACATTTTTGATCCAATTATTTCTCAAACAAAAGGGCGAAAACGAGCAATACGCATGAAGAATCCGATTGAAGAAGCAACGGGTCAAAAAAAATTACGAAAGTGTGCGTTGTGTAATAAGATGACTGATCATGACAAGAGAAACCATTATAAAGTGTTAGGTATCGAACCTGGCAGTATGGTCGAGGAGGACGATGATGAGGAAGAGTGTTAGGGTTAATGTTTCAGTTGTATAAATTGAACTTTTATAATGTTTAAATTTGTGATTTGGTTTGTGCAATCTTTAATTTGTGATTTGATTTGTGGATTATTGATATTTTTGGTAACTCCGTTTTCGGGCACACTTTAGGCCCCAATTGATAGCTTCCGAAAAAAGTTGTAATTTTTTTTGTCACTTTTTTTCCGCTCATTGCACTTCAGGCACGCTAGTTAGCCCATTTGTAAGACTTTCGGCGAAAAACGAGACACATTAATTTTTGAGTTTTCCTAGGAAGGGCCTATTCGGGCACACTTTAGGCCCCAATTGATAGCTTCCGAAAAAAGTTATAATTTTTTTTGTCACTTTTTTTCCGCTCATTGCACTTCAGGCACGCTAGTTAGCCCATTTGTAAGACTTTCGACGAAAAACGAGACACATTAATTTTTGAGTTTTCCTAGGAAGGGCCTATTCGGGCACACTTTAGGCCCCATTTGATAGCTTCCGAAAAAAGTTGTAATTTTTTTTGTCACTTTTTTTCCGCTCATTGCACTTCAGGCACGCTAGTTAGCCCATTTGTAAGACTTTCGGCGAAAAACGAGACACATTAATTTTTGAGTTTTCCTAAGAAGGGCCTATTCGGGCACACTTTAGGCCCCATTTGATAGCTTCCGAAAAAAGTTGTAATTTTTTTGTCACTTTTTTCCGCTCATTGCACTTCAGGCACGCTAGTTAGCCCATTTGTAAGACTTTCGGCGAAAAACGAGACACATTAATTTTTGAGTTTTCCTAGGAAGGGCCTATTCGGGCACACTTTAGGCCCCATTTGATAGCTTCCGAAAAAGTTGTAATTTTTTTTGTCACTTTTTTTCCGCTCATTGCACTTCAGGCACGCTAGTTAGCCCATTTGTAAGACTTTCGGCGAAAAACGAGACACATTAATTTTTGAGTTTTCCTAGGAAGGGCCTATTCGGGCACACTATAGGCCGCATTTGATAGCTTCCGAAAAAAGTTGAAATTTTTTTTGTCACTTTTTTTTCGCTCATTGCACCTCATGCACGCTAGTTAGCCCATTTCTATGAATTTCGGCGAAAAGCGAGACGCGTAATTTTTTCGAATGCCGTCATATGAAAGGTATATTCGCGCACATTTTAGCGCCAAATTCATAGCATGCGAAAAATTATGTACATTTCTTTTTGGTACAATTTTTTGTAACATCACAGCAGCTAGCCACGCACGTCAGGATAATGGTAATGAATGCGTCTAGCTTCATTCTTTTTCAGCTCCCAGGCTATCCTATACCTAAACGTCAAGGCATCCTTCCTAGTCCACGAGGAGTGTTTGAGCACTTCCGAGCGAGCAACGTAGTCCATGTACTTGAGGACGTAAATCCCGCAATCGTGACCGTTATATTGCTTTGGTCGGTCCTTTATCATCACGACCGTCCAAGGGTCACCCTGTGGCCGTCCGCATGCTAGCGAGAGGACAGTAGTCTGCATCCAACAATAAAAACGAGAATCAAGCCTATGAGACAAGAACAATATACTATGGGCCAAGGTCAAAAAATAAATACTAACCACTAAAGTGATGTACTCGTTGTACATCTGTGCCAGCAGCTGTCCAGGCTCGTCCTCCCTTAGGCTATCGTATATGTGAACCGTTCTGAACGCTGGATGGAGAACTAATAGGAACCAGTGGTTTGCATGATGACAGGGTATCATGATAAGGTTCGCATCAGCAGCGGGACATTGATAGTCTGCGTTCATCATGCCTAACACGTTTCGACCTGGTTTCCACTTACTCCTGCCGCCCCCTCGCCTCCATTCTGTGAATTCTCTCACCGTTAATTCCACAAAATGAGTGGGATACATGTTAAGCTTCAAATATTCAGAACGGTTAAAACGTTGCTCTCTAATCCGGAGCAGTTCTATGTAAGCGTTCATGACAAAATTTGAAAGATCTGTCTCCGGCGCCAACGTTCTGATATCCTCATGACCTAGGAATGTCGCAAGGGGAAAGTCTGCTGAATTGACAGGCTCATGCCCGAAGTAGTGCCGGTCGATCCAAGCCATCTTGTCCGACCTCAATGGCTTCGTCGCTTGTCCTTTGTCCGACCGAAAGCTTGGGCGCGAGGCCTGGATTCCTACTTGGGGAACCTGACTCTGGCACTGAGAGTCGTATGCGTCAGGAGGCAAGCGACTATACGGCTCCCACACCTGACTCTGGGGCTGATAGTCGTACGCGTCAGGAGGAGGGCGACCAGACGGCTCCCACACCTGACTCTGGGGCTGATAGTTGTACGCGTCAGGAAGAGGGCGACCAGACGACTCCCACACCTGACTCTGGGGCTGATAGTCGTACGCTTCAGGACGAGGGCGACTAGACGGCTCCCCTTCGTAACCCCGGTACGCAAGACTAAAGTTTTGAACTTCAGTCTTGTACTTCTCAATGGACCTCTTGAGATTGTCAGGAGCCTGCGCGACAAACCAGTCAAACGACTCCAGCTGCTTGAACACCTCAATGCCCTGGTCAACCTAAAAAACATGCATAGAAAAATATGGCTAATCATATTTGACAAATGGTCGATAAGGTGCGCAAATAAATTATCAAACAACACTAGCATGACTTACAATGGCCAATGCCCAGAACTGGTCATAGACCTCACGTGGCGCGTACGATGTCTTCTTCACCTGGGAAGGGCGATTCACCCTCGTGCGCGTCACCCTGAGAAACCACTGTAAGTATTCCTCAGTACTAATGCCGTCGTGCTTCAGCGATACAAGGCTATCATACGTTTCCTGCCAGGTATTCCACTGGTGCACCTCGTCACCCAACAAAATCAAGGCATCAGCCACCTCGAAGTTCGGCCCTCGACCACCCCTGTATGGCCGCATGTCTACAGCGGGTTTTGGTATCCCTTGTGGACAGCCAGCTTGCTTCATAGCTCGATCGGGCATCTGAAACTCACATTCTTCGAAGTGAATGAGCGGCACCCGAACCAAACCTGCCAGCACGTACGACACCGGAAGTTGCCAACACCACTCATCCAACAGATGCATCACCTTGCCATATGGCTGCCACGTCACCTGGGATGCATCTAGTATCTCTAGTTCCCCCCGATAGAACTTTAGATGGTGGTGAGGGTCTACCCGTCTCCACCTCCGGTTGGTCGTAGGCCCCCAGGCCCACACCCTAGGCCACGTCTCATCGGAATCTACCAACGGTTGTGGACGACCCATGGGTAGCCTCTCGTAAGACCAAACCTGTGAATGCAAACATTATATGGAATTAGTAATTAATCCCGAATATATTGACTAAGGATCCTACCAAGAAAATAAATGCTCATACCTGTAATAGAGTCAGGCAGGCGGCAATGGACTTGGCACCGTTTCTCGTAGCCTTATGCAGTGCTCGATATAGGTGCGCAAGGACAGCTGAACCCCACGAATAGGAGTATACCTCCTCAAGATCCTCCAAGAACACCATATACTTCGGATGCACCGTGTTTTTCGAATGCGTCGGAAGTAATATAGCTCCAATAATATACAGAAGGAATGCCTTCGTATACGTCACGAAATCTTGAGGAGTGTATTCATCCGGTAGCACGCCGTACTGCTCTCTCAGCCATTTAAGCTTGACGCCGTTTGTTGTAAGCGCTGCCCTTGGAATTCCCGGAAAATACTGCATAGCCATATTCGCTATGGATGCAGACGGCACGTTCAAAGTAACGGGTCTGCCGTGACATGGGATTCCAAGTATAAATCCGACGTCCTCTAACGTAACAGTCATTTCACCAAACCGGAAGTGAAATGAGTTCGTCTCGCTCCTCCATCGTTCAACTAGAGCGGATATAAGGCAATCGTCGTGTCGAGACCATTTCCCGGGATCGGTGAACAGGGTTAAATTTTGACGGTGTAATAGCTGTATTTGTTCCTCGTTTAGTACCCACTCTTCAAGGTGCCTTGTGCTTTGAATTGTTTCCAAAACACCCCTATCGACACCGTCAAATACGTGCCTCGCGACGTGGTCATCGTCATCGTATAGGATTGATGTATCATGAGGTCCAGAGCTGAAATTCATACCTTTAAGAACAAAATATAATTATAAACCAACTTAGCGTCCATAATATCCATAATATTTACATTCCAAAACTATAACTGGATCTTTAACCTAGCTTACCAACACATTAGCAATAGTCATTATTTCAATGTATTAAAACAAATCCTCAATTCCCACCACTCCGAACGCTTAATTACGCTAGTTCCCACTGAATTTAGCGCCAACGTGGTTATATAGCAATATATAGCCCGATGGCCCCTACACCTCCAACACCTCAAAACCGCTTTAAAGTCAAGTTTTTAAATGTATTACGTCAATTATATACCAAATATATCAGGAAAAATTTTAAAGGGGGCAAGTTACCAAAACACCCGCTACTTATGCAAAATATCCCCTGGCAGTCATCGCCGGTGCGTCACAAGGTTCAGAACATCTGGAACAAAATAAGTTTTCGGGTGTCTCACACCCTTTCCTGAACTAAAAGTTATTTTAAGGTATGAATTTTAAGCTGGATCCTTCCTAGCAAAATAGCCCCCGAACATCGGCAAATTACCGAAATGCCCCTGAGCGTTCACTATCACCCCAACGCCCCCGAACCAGCTTCAAAACAACATTTCAGGTGGTTTACTTACATTTCTGGACTAAAAAGTCGTTTGAAAAACTTGGCACGGGAAAATTACCAAAACACCCCTTGGCGCGGGAAAATTACCAAAACACCCCTACGCGCGCCACGTCAGCTTCAAAACAACATTTCAGGTTTTGTAATTATATTTCTGGACTAAAAAGTCCGTCAAAAAACTTAGCACTGTAAAATTACCGAAATACCCCTTTCGGGGCGGCAAATTACCGAAATGCCCCCTGGCATAAAAAAATATCAAAAGTGCTTCGAAATGCTACTTGAGGCTTCCTGAATTCATTCTTGACATAAAAGTATTTTACGGAGGTTTCGCCCAAAAATCGCGAACCGGTGTCCGGATCAAGCGCTTAAAGGGCCGTTCGGCCAAAAAAATAGGTAACGGCTTCGGAATGGCCCGAATTCCTGGGGAATGGAACTTCCCAACATCCTAGGATTCTCATAAAAGTTTCGCGCGAAATCGCGCTAGCTTGATATTTTAAAATACACTGCAGAGTTACAAGGTTCCCCGTATCAGTTAACCCCTTTCCAGTCTTTGGAAAAATCTGAAATTTTTACCTGAGACAGATCCTTTAAGAATAACTAGGGTCTCTTTTTTGTATTTTGGCAAAATCTAGCTCTAGCTATTTTTTATAAATTCGTGAAAAACTGTCTATATTTGGCACCCTAAAAAATCTCTGTTTTGGAATCTATAAATGTAATACGCTGATTTGTATAAACCTAACATTGAATTATAAGGAAATTCAAAATACTTACTTGTTGTGACTTGATGTATTTAAAGAAAAAACTACCGATCTTCTAGCGGTTATCCACGATCTTCTAGCGTAAAATTTTTTGATTTGTATTGTTGTGGAGATTATGTAGGTGAGATATGAAGTACGAAGGAAGTTGGTAAAAGATGACAGAGTGCAGAAGAAGGGTTCGGGGGAGGGGATTATAAAGAGAGAAGCGAGGAAGAGAGAAGAAAAAAGACAGAAAAAAGTGAGGAAGGGTGGGTGTTTATGCGGTCAAAGGCTGCTGCAAAAAAAAAATTCGGCAGAAGGACACCACGTTGGGGCATCACGGGGGAGGGAAGGACGACACGTGGCATCGTGGGGAAGGACACCAGGTGGGGCATCACGCGGGGGGGGCGCCACGTGGCAGGGGAGGGGGGCAGTGACCAACCGCGGGTTGTAGGAGCGGTTGGGCCCTGCGGATGAGGGGAGGGGACGCCACGTGGCAGAGGGAGGGGACCAACCGCGGGTCGTAGGGCGGTTGGGCCACGTGGCAGGGGGAGGGGACGCCACGTGGCAGAGGGAGGGGACCAACCGCGGGTTGTAGGAGCGGTTGGGCCACGTGGCAGGGGGAGGGGACGCC